>JANHFJ010001658.1:75420-90748 GCA_032468195.1 Cerberus rynchops
TCATGTGAGAATGCTGCAAAATGATAAATGGTAAATTAAAAATGGCATAATAGAAGAAAAGTTAAAATTTAAATTTGTTTATGGAGAGCTAAATAACTAGTTAATATGTTGTGTAACTTCGCCCCAGGAATTAAAGAATGTTAGTATAGGTAGTCTCTGGATTAAGAATGATATGTGCTCCCAAGTCTGTCTTTAACTTATATTTGCATACAAGTTTGGAAATTTCCCTTTTGCTACAAACGGCAGACAATTTTCTGCTTTCTCAAGCTGATTAACCCTGAAGCCATGCAATGTTTTCATGAATTACTGAAAACAGGCTCTATATTTAAAAACAGGTAGATTCAGCAATTTATTAAAACATTTCACGGCTTTAACAGTTCCTCAGTTCAAGTAAGGAGAACTGCCATTTTAACAATAGGAGCCCATCTGAAAATGTGAGTTGTCTGTAACTTGAATGTTCTTAATCCAGGAATGGCCTGTATTGTTTCCCTATGTAAATAGAATTACAGCAAGATCAAGTACAAAAATTTCAGGTAAACTTTTTGTTAAATACATATTGGAAAATGTTTGACATAATTCTGATAAGAAAGGATATAAAATATGAAAATGAGCAAAATCTCAGACTATAACAATGTTGGACCAATAAGCTCTGGAAAATGTAAACTATTTTACAGATAGTCCTTACCAATGATAACAGGGACCAGAATTGCATTGCCAAGTAATGAGGTTATAAAGAGCGACATCATATAATTGCACCCACTTACAGCTGCAATTGCAGCAGCTCTAGTTGCCATCGTTAGGCAAGTCCTGTATAATTAGAGTGTTTGTCAGTGTAGATGTATTCATGAACTGGAATAGGCATACCAACAAGGTCAGCCAATGGAGACTGTTTGGTAACTGAAACAGTATTTGTTGTGTGAGCCACAAGAGACGACTAGGAGCCTGGGCATGGCTTACCTTAAGTGTTTTGTATATAAGAGAGTTTGTTTCTCTTTTCCTGGACCTGTGTTTCTTGCTTCCATTTCTTGCTTCTATTTTCTACTTGCTACTGCATCTCTCTACCGTGCTGAAAGAGCAGCTTGGGTATTGTATACATGCATTATGTGGTATATTATTATATATAAAGAAGTTTCTTCTATTTAATGAAGCCTGCTGAATTATTTGTTTGTGTGCTGGCTGGATTGCAACAAACTCTGACAGTGTTCCATAGACATATGATTGCTATTTGTGACCTCCTTCTGGTTTTGTCATTGACTCTATTTTGTGGAAGGCTGAAAATATTATGTGATCACAGGAAAGTGTAAATGTTGTAAGAGTGCCATTTGCCAAGTGCCCAAATTGTGATCATGTGATTGCCACTACAAGGGCTGCAACTTTAAGTCCCATCATTCAGCACCGTTTTAACTTCAAATGATCGCTGAACAAGTGGTGACTGAAAAAGACTATCTGTATATGATTTAAGATAACTGTATAATATATTTAAACTAAGGCTAGGATATTTTTGGTCCTTTGGGAAGCTTGAAACCCATCTAACTTCCCCATATTTGTGAGATCCCTCCCATTTTCCATATCTCTGCCTTATTCACTATTCTCAGAGTAAACACCTTGAAGTTGTTATGTCAATGTGACATAATTACTTCACTGTCTCTCAATAGGATTAAAGATACAATTCAAGATATTAGTCATCACTTTAAAACCCTACATGTTATAAAAGTGGGTTGCTTGTGGAACCATCTTCTCCAAAATACATCTGCCTGTACCTTATACTTTCACAAAGAGATCATGCTCTATGTTCTGTGCTTTAAAAATTGCAAACTTATGGGTCCTAACGTGTTTTGGATGGCCATACCTGATCCTGAAATAATCTCCCCCTTCAATATATGACAGATCCCATTTGCTTGCCTTTAGAAAGTAAGCATTAAGACCTAGCTTTTTCTCCAGTCATACATACCATTCCTTCAATGCCATTGCAACTTTGAATAGTGATTGAATGAGAGATCATTAAATGAAGACTACCTGTACTTAGTCTGCTTAAATCCAAATCAATAAACGAACCATACACTGGATGCACAACTACTTTTTTTTAACCTACTGGTAATTCATATGCATATTTCTAAAATGTTTGAAAGATCACAGAAAAGCAAAAACATGTCTTATATGTTACTACAGAAGGAAGACAGAAATAATCTAAAACCAAAACAAAAAATTAAGGCTGATAACATTCTCAACTATGAATCTATCTTCATTTAGTACTCTCTACAATTATGTACCTTTGCCATTCCTACTTTTAATAGTTTCATAGAACATGCTAAATCAAAACACCTTATAGCACTTTGTTTAATATAATGCTCTCTCTACTTCCTATTGCTGTTGTTGCTTGACTGGTATATCCAGATGGACAAATTTCAGAATTCTATGCAGAGCTTTCTTAACTTTCCCTAGCCAGTAAATCTACCATACTAATATGTGCAGAAAGTGGTAAATTAGAGCACCAATGGGACAAAATAGATGAGTCAGGATCCTAAAGAATTTTATTAAATTCCTAGCTTCAATTGAGCATAAGCATTCCAGCTGTACTGCTGAATTTTCAAGTGGCATGATTGTAGCCTATTGTCTCAAAATATACATTTAGCCATAAAAAGTAATAACTAAGCTCTCTTCCTTGATGGATAGTAGCCAAGGACTCATCGAAGTTCCTGTAAAGAACTGGTGTCCTATTTTAGGTCCCTGAAAAACAGGAAACATTTGTTGGCTTTATTCCTCAAAAATGCAGGCTTCTTTTCCAGGTGGTGCAGACAGTTCTCTTTTATCACCATAATTAATCTTACTCAAGATTACCAAAAAATTCATAACTAAGAGAGGGAATTCATATTTACATCTCTGGTAAAAGGAAACAGTCTATGCTGTTTTAAAGAATTATAATCTCTTACCATGAAATGTTTTCCTTCAAAGCACGTCATAAGTAAAAGCTTAATAACACAACAACAATATGGTACTTTGTATTTACTTATATAAGAATACAGATATCTAATATCAAGCACTTTTACATGAGGACTCTCTCATTTCAAAAGCATCTCCAGACCTCTACGATTATATGTCATTGAGGAGTTTGGTAGTAGACTGATTTACTTCCATCTCAGGTGTGATGTTACTATGACTACCAGATCTGGGCTGACGGGCAGTAAACCATTAAAGTTTCACTCTGCTGCTGCTCTGGGTTTTGAAGCCCCAAACTGATAGCTCTAGATATAATCAAAACTAAAAGAAGAAAAAAAAAAAGGGGGGGGGGTTTGAGACATTATTTTGCAACAGTGATTGATTGTAGGTGATCCATTGTTTCCATTGGGGAAACTGTTGCTTTACCTATCCTTGCAGTTTCTGAGGTTCACTCCTTTTAGCAGGCCATTAAAAACAACAACTGAGACTTGAAATGAGACTTGCTGATTCCTCCTTCTCTTTTACAGGGATGAGAAAACTCATTAAGTGACAGTTGATTGAGTCTCTTTGTTTTCCTTTTGAGGTAGTGGGAGGGAGGGTATTTTGATTACTTCAACATTTGGAAACAGTATGTGACAAATTTCTTGGTTTTAATATAGCACAAAAATTCACTCAAAAGTAGTAGGCAAGTATTCTCAGATGGCTGAAGAGACAATTCATATTTTGTTTCACCATCACCACTACCAAGAAAAACTATTTCTCCCATATAAACTTCTTTGAACTGTGACACAACTAGAAAAAGTACCTGTGTTCCCCTATAAGGTCATTACAAAATAAGATTAGGCACTACATAATTTCTGATTTGCTGGTGACACACAGCATATTAGCAGAATTTTTATTTTTTTTAACTGGACAAAACAATGGGGCGTTGGCCTTACCTGATACGTTCCTTCCTATTGTGTGGAGAGAGAATCCAGGAATGGTTAACCTCCTCTCTTAGTTCATTGGACTGAGTCTGTCAGAACTGTGAAGACACGCCTCCATTGCTTGCATCTCCCAGCTTTTGTGAAGTCCTCGCAACAGACTGCACTTTCTCCTGCTTCTAATTGCCTGCTCCGAAACACAGGATCAGCTGGACCTCTAAGGCAGGGCTGGATTGTCTCTCCACACAATGAGAAGGATCAATCAGGTAAGACCAATGCCCCTTCTCCCTTGTGGAAAGAGAATCCAGGAAAGGGACATATCAAAGCTGGCTGTCCTTACAGGTGGGCATCATTTTGGTCCTGAGACTCTTGCACCCTCTGCAAAACACACACCGAAGGCTGTCTCTACCGAGGCATAGGAGTCCAATTTATAAGATTTGATAAAAGGTGATGGAAAGGACCATGTTGCTGCTTGACAAACATCCTTGATAGAGGCCTGCATTGCCCACACCACTCTTGTGGCCACACTCCTAGTAGAATGAGCTGTCAACTTCCCAGGCACTAGTACAGCCTGAAGCTTATAGGCCTTGGCAATACATGCCCATTGAATGGGAGACCTTCTTTCCTAAACTTGTTGGCTAAAAGGAAATAAAAAGGGACTCTGTCTTCTGGAAGGTAGAATTGCTATAAATACGGAGAGCCCTCCTAGCATCCAATGTGAGCCACCTTCATTCCAGCGAATGTGCCGAACTGGGGCAGAAATTATGTAAAATTAATTCCTGAGCCCTGTGAAATCAGGAATTGACTTTAGGAATAAATGAAGGGTCCAATTGTAAAACCACCCTATCCAGATGAAAGATACACAAGTCCTGTTGGATTGGGAGAGCCTCTAACTCTGATATTCTCCTGGCTGACATGACTGCCTCCAAAAATACTACCTTCAATGTGAGAAAACATAGGGAAACCGAATTCAGTGGTTCAAGCGGCCCCTTAGTGAGTGACTGCAACACCCTGGATAGGTCCCAGGTAGGGTACTTGTATACCAATGGTTTCAGTTTTCTCACTCCCTTCAGAAACTTGTGCATGGTAGGGTGCTGGGAAAGAGACCCCAATTGTCCACAAACAAGAAGTCATTACAGTGCCGCCACCTGTCTCCAAAGTGTGTTAGGTGTCAGCCCTTTAGCCAACCAGTCCTGGAGAAATTCCAGAACCTGCATCATTGATACTGAAGTGGGAGTAATGTGTAACCTGGAACACCAGGCACAAAAAACCTTCCAAGTGGTATCATATATCCTATTGGTGGAAGACCTCCTGGAGGCCTGGATTGTTGCAGTAACACTGGAGGATATTGTCTCTAATCAAAGAGTCTTGTACAATCACCATGCGGTTAACTGTAGCCACTGCAGGTCCGGATGGACCAACACTCCCTGACTTAGGACGATCTCAATCTGGGGAATTCGTCACGGCTGGCCAACTGACAGGTTGACTAGATCGGTGAACCAGGGCCTCTTCGGACAATTTGGGGCCAGTAGGAGGAGTTCCTCTTTCTTCTCTATTGCCTTTCAGATTACCCATGGAATGTGGGGAAGTGGAGGAAAGGCATAAAGGAGTCCTTGGGGCTACTGATAACGCAGCGCATCTACCCTTCCATCCCCTGCACTGGAAACAAGGCATAAAATCTGGGTAGATGAGCGTTGACCAGAGTAGCGAATAGGTCCACAACCAAAAGGCCAAAATGCTCCATCAGCTCCTGGACTCCTGGAACAACGCTGGATACAGTCTCCACTCCATGTGGCTACAGTGACTCTGCTAAGCCAGTCTGCCAGCATATTGGTTGCACCTGAAATATGCTCTGCCCTGAGTGACAGAAGGTGCCTTTCTGCCCAAAGGCCAAGTTGTATGGCCTCTTGCATAATGGGAGCTGACCTGGTAACCCCTTGGAGGTTGATATGGGCCTTGGCTGCCACATTGTCTGTCAAGATGACATTCTGGACCAATACCATGCTCTGAAATCTCTGTAGAGCTAGGTGTGCTGCTCAGAGCACGATGTTGTGGGACAGCTCCTCTGGAGTCCATCTCCCTTGTGCTATCATGTGCTGCAGATGGGTTCCCCAACCAAACAGACTCGTGTCTGTCATGATGGATAAACAAACAGGTTCCTTGAATAGGCAACCCCTGTCGAGCGCTTGAGATTTCCACCAATGGAAGGATTGAAAGACGTTCTGTGGAACTTGGACCTTGACCTGCAAATGGCTCCTGCCTGACCTCTGATAAGAAGAAACCATTGCATTGGTTTGGCATGCAGCCTTGCCCATGGCACAATGGTGATGCATGACACCATCTTTCCCAGTAGTTGGGAGAGTAGGGCCAAGGTTACCTGCTTTGGATATAACTTGCCAGAACTTGCAAGCTCACCCGCCAGTCCTGGGAAAGGTAAACTGCACAATCCAGTGTGTCTATAACTGCTCCCAGATGAAGCAACCTGTTGGCTGGGGTCATATGGCTCTTCTCAATTTTGATGGAGAAGCCATGGTCCTGTAACACCTGGCTAGTCATCTGCAGGTCTTCCATCACCCTGGAACCCGAGGAAGACTGAGTCAGCATGTCATCCAGGTAGCACTGGACCCTGACTGGAATTGTTCTGAGATATGCTGCCAGAGCCATCATCAACTTTGTAAACACCCTGGGTGCAGATAATAGGCCAAATGGTAGGTCCCGGTACTGATAGTGCTGCTGTGCATAAAAGAAGCGAAGGTAGCTCTGGTGCAATGGTAGGATGGGAACATGCAGATACGCCTCTGTGAAGTCAATTGAAGTGAGGAAGTCTCCTCCTCTGATGGATTCCAAGATGCTCTATAGTGACTGCCTCTTGAAGCGGCGGTACACTAGATGGTTGTTCAGTTGTTTCATGTCAGGAATCACTCTCCATCCCCACCTCCCCAGGGTCTTGGAAATGTCAAAGAGAATGGAATAGAATCCCTGTTCCCGATGGTCCTTTGATACCGGATGTATCACCCGATTGTCCAAAAGATGTTGTATAGCGTATACATGAGAGCCCTCTTTGCAGTGTTCCTGGGAATGAGAAAATGAGGGAAAACCTTTGTGGGGTGGAGAGAAACTCGAAAGATAGACTAAACCTGATTGTGCTTTGAACCCAAATGTCCGCTGTGGTCTCCTTCCATTGGTGGGTGGAGGAGCCAGGAGGCCACTAATGGGAGGGTTGAATCTGCTGTCACTTTGAGCATTTAAAGGGGCAATTTCCTCCCCCTTGAAAGGGGCACTTTGCCTGGAATTGTTGCCTATCCCTGCAGCCTCTGTCCAACTGCCGCTCCTGCTGCTGAGGATATGGCCGATTTGAAGATGTGGAGGGTCTTCCTGGGCTCTGAACACTGTATGTCAGAAATATGGTGATGGTCTGCAGTCCGCCCATCTAGACCCGGAAGACACCCACTTTTTCCCTTCCTTGGTGTTAACTAAAACGGGTTCCAGAGTTTCTCCAAACAGTCTATCCCCTTTAAAGGGGGCTGAGGCCAACCTCCACTTAGTGTCTGCTTGCCAGTGGTGAAGCCCCAAGAGTGGATGTGCAGTCACTGTAGAACCTATGGATCTAGAAGCAAATTTAAGATGGAATCTGCAAAAAATTCCACCACTGCTATTAATTTATTGATGTCTTGGTGTGCCCCGAGATTGTCTAGTGGAAGTCTGGCCTGAAGCTGATGAAGCCATAATAGCGACACCCAAATAAAGAAGGAGGCTGTTGTAGGAGGCCCAGGCAGCCACCTGGTGGTTCCTTTGGAGAACTTGTTCTGCTTTCTTGTCCTCCTTCTTTAAGGCATCATCCATGTCCATTAGAAACACATTGGCGGAAGCAAGGACAGCTTTCGGGGCATCCACCAATGGGAGTTGCAAGGCTGCATCAAATTCTGCTATTGTTATAAAGTTTTTCAGAGGTATTTGGAGGGGGACAGCCCCTGGTGATGTCCACTGTCATTGAACGACATCCCTGAACAGTTTGGGTGCTCTGCAACTTCCTCCACCTTGGCAGTGTGCTAGGAAAACAGGAGCTGCTTGGCATCTGGAGTTGCCAAGGCCAATCTCACCTCGGATGTCGTGGAATCTTCTTCCAGTTGTGTAGTGGTCTTAGCCTTGTTCAAGAGTGTTTTGAACAAGGTGGGATGAAAAAGACCCGTGAACACCGGTGGCTCAGGATGACCGTCTTCATCTGCAGAAAGCATCAGCTCCTCCTGTCCCAGTGTTCTAAACTCTGATCAGAGGAAGATGGAGACCTGGGTCTATGAGATTTATGCATCTCCCCTGGTGCTGAGGTAGGGAAAGAGACTCCTGATGAGGAGTTTCTGTTGTCCCTATTGATGCAGCAGGCAGGTGGCGCTGTGGTCCAGCTGCAAAGTTTTGTGAAATAATCTCAGTTATGAGTAACCTCATTTGAGAGAATAATGGCTTTTGGAGTGCCTCAGTGCGAAGCCCCACTTCTGTAGGCATAAATGTAACCTCTGGAGCCACCCTGCCTCTAAGGTGAAGCTCTTTCCTTTGCCCTCCCAGTGGAGGATGGGCCTGAGGGGAAGGCCAGGCTACCTCATGGATACTTAGAGATTGAAGTTCTCTAGAGCCTTCTGGTGATAGGCCTTGGGCCTGGAAACTGCCAGCCTGAACATTCAAGGCATGAGGTAAGAACTGGTCACTGCAGAGAGAGCCTGAAGGTGTAACCTCCCTTCTGGGTGGCTCCTGCTCTTTCAGAGACTTGGCAATCTGTTTCTCCAAGGCCTTTTGGTGCCTAATGGCATCCTTTTCCTCCGTTCTGGTAGGCCTCTTGGGGCAAATGGCCTTGGCCTTAATCTTGGCTGCTATCCCAGATGTGTCCTTCTTGTGTGCTTGAGGCAGAGGAGAGAAAGCCTTGCTACTAGGCCCTGCAGCTTCTGCTGAGGTGTCCACCTTGTTTGTTTGGTCAGTGAAACACTGGCTCTTCAAAATGGCCACCTGTTCTGCTTAGTGACCAACTGTTAAGGATGGCTGGGGCAGACCTGCTTGCTCCAATTAGCCCTGGCCAGATTTATACCAGATCAACTCCTGAATGACTTCCTTGGTCTCCTCTTTAATCGCCAGGACCTCAAGATTAGGCGCTCTGGCAAGGTGGGTGGCAATAGCAGCCATGCCTGATGGGTCAGGATGGCTTGCCAGTCCATGTGCCACAAACTAGGCTGCTGCCCCAACACAGCCAGCCAGGAGATTCTCACCCAATGTGGTAATTACCAGTGCTCAAGTAATCAGGAACTGGCCTGGCTCTGTGGCTCGATATCAGCGATCCCAGCAGTGTCCTGCTGGCAACAAAATGGTTGCTTCCTCTCATGTCAGGAAACTGGCCGATCCAGAGCCACACAGCAAAAGTCTCTAATCCCAAGGCTTGGCTCCTATTGGCACCCCTCAATGTGCTGCACCCGACAAATTGGGAACAAAGCAGCTGGATGTCTCTCATCCCAAACAGCAGCTTCCGATGAATCGGAAGACTGCCTGGAGCCTGCAAATTTAAATGCTGCTGCTTCTGTTAGAACGGGGCAGTCAGCTGCTGGCCATGGCTGCAATCACACGAAAGAATAACTTGCTTTTTCTTCCCCGCTGAGAGAATGATGTCCTTTGGAGAATCCAGGGATCCAGTAAAAGCTGGAAGACACAAGCAACGAAGGCGTGTCTTCACAGCTCTGACAGACTCAGTCCAATGAGCTAAGACAGGAAACTAAATGTTCTCCAAAGGGCTGACTCTTAATTATCCTCCAGATTCTATAAGGTAATGCTCAAAGAGAGAAGGAGGAACAATAGTAATGTTGGAAGAAGAGGGAAGATGGCGGTCTCTGTTCATTTTCCTTCTCTGCAATGAATAATGATGAAATCTAGATAATAGCCAAGCAGATAGAAATAAACTAGTTTCACTAAGTTTGGTGTATTGATTTTGATTCACAATTCTATGTATGTAATTTTTTCCTTTATTTTTCCAATAATTTTGTGTTTCAACTAGCACAACCACTTTTTATTTACTTATTTATTTATTTATAAAATTTACTGGCCGCCCATCTTATCATAAAGTAACTCTGGGTGGCTTACAGTGATACAATTATAAATAAATAAACCAAACAAAGATTAAAATCTTAGGACATATGAAAAGGGCGAGGGCAGAATGGGGAGAAGGTGGGATCTGTTGTTACTCGACCTCCACTGTGCTGTTCCCCCATTGGGGCCCCAGGCCAACTTTCATAGCCAGGTCTTTAGGCCCTTACAAAAGGAAAGGAGGGTTGAGGCAAACCTCACATTGGGGGCAAGATGTTCCAGAAGGCAGGAGCAACAGCTGAGAAGACCCTCCTTTTTATACCTAAACGCTGGCCCTCATTTGTTTACTAATACAACTTCTGATTAAAATGTTCCTTCTATGCAAGACTTGTTACATAACTATCCTTATGTTTCAAGATTGGCACAAGGAATATTTTTTTCTGGTTTAAGATTGAATTTAAGGAACAAGAATAGTTAAAGATTCCACAACCAGGCAAGGATGTTCAGCTTGAATGGTAGTAGCCTTAATAGGTTTTCAATTTTAACAATTTGCAATTTTTAACAAAGAACAATGTGGACCTATCTTTACAGTAAGTTACAGTTCTCACAGCCTGGAATGTATGCATTTTGTTTAAAAGTTATTACCTAAAGCTTCCTTTTTAGACTTTTTAAGTTCAAAAGCAGGGAGAGCTTGGTAGTCAAGCATATACAATTTAGTTTACTCAGATTTTATAAAACACCCCCCACTGTGTCCTGAAAAAGCACACTAAACATTTCATTTCCTGTAGTGTGACGTTGAAGGTTTTTTTTTTTTTTGTAGAACTGGGTAACTGATTTAAAGATATTATTTTCAGGTTCTCATTGTTCAGCAGGAAGAGCTCCCTCGTTGTGTTCTCAGTGCATTCTCAGGATTCTGAGTTCAGCAGAGTGAATTTTGGATGGTCTGATTCAATGTGCCCTGAGGAGGCTGGAGAGTAGAAAAGATGCCGCATGGAAATGCCATGAAAATATTTCTAAAAATTCAATTATGGATAGGAGAAATATAGTTGCAGCATGGTTTAGACCAGATCCTTCCTTTAGTGAAACAAGATTTCTTTACTTGTGTAGTTACCCTTTTGTTCATCTAAAATTAACTGATGCAGAAACTTGGCAGGGTCCTATTTGTAAGAAACAAAGTTTAATATTAAATCCAAACTTTATCTTCAAACATAAACTCAAACTTTGAAGGGCACATAAAAGCTTGCATTAAGGGACATAACAGAGCTATATTTTGGAAGGATAAGGACAGTATTAGAGTTCCCACACAGTAACACCGATATTATACCTAAATTCTATATCAAACTTTTAACTGTCTTTTTATTTTCAGAATAAGAATTTCAATTTTAAACTAGTTAATAACAAATTACACTTGATTATCTAATCTCTTGCAAATTCAGTATGGGTATAATTCACAGGACTTCCAACCTCTGAGAAGTAAAAATGCATGTGCCAAAAACCCTTTTACTCCTGACAGTAAGATAATTCTTCATTAACTATAAAGTTTTTAAATATAATATTATGCACCTTCTTTAATGCCCAGCTAATTTAGATGCAATTCACAATGTGGGAAATTACTTCCTGAAGACTTTCTTTTCATTTTACTTGTTAGGCCAAAGCCATTTATTCTATTTTGGAACAGCTTTTATAAAAAGTAATCATGCTAATTATTTGATTTTTTTTTTAAGTAGCCATAGAAGTACAGTTTCCTCTGTCATTTTATACCAGAACTACTTTCACTGATCGCAGATTTCAGATAAATAGGTAAGGACAAACATGAGTCACAGTGGTTCTGAGTACCATAGCAATCTTCAAATAGAAGGCTGACTCATCCTAAAATTCTACTTTCAGGTGCAAATATAATAGGAGATACTGTTGAATGTTAGTAACTTTAATAATCCCAAACCAAATTACCTAGAAACTTTGTAGGTGCTTAAATCTCCATGAAAATTTGACAAAGAGTGGCATGAGTCATTTTCAAGCCTGATCTAAGACTACAAATTTAGAAGAATTTTGCTAAGCAATACAATTTAGCACTCTCCTTATAATTAGGACCAGCTGCAATAATACAATATTAAGTTTTTGTTATGTGATAAGTGGTACTTTTGACATAGTGAGTAAATTATCCCACTTAATTCACTTATATAGAGACAGCACACATACTTTGTGTTCTGCTATTCTAGTTGAAATCTTAATTGCTATTAAGAGAGTGGAAATATTAGTTTTAAAAATTAATGGTCATAAATAGCATTTCAATGTGCAACAAGAATTAGGTGTATTTAAAGAAAACTTGTTTTCACAAACTGCTACTGACCCTTTAAAATCATTCTCCCTCTTATTACCCTTATAGATTTTTATACTTTTTAAAAGGAGGTTTCATATGGTGCCACTTAAGTCCTTATAAAGAAGTCAGCTAACATATGAATTGACCTTTATTAGCTAGGTTGGAAATGATACTATGATATAATTCACATTGTTTTTATAAGACTTATTAATATAAAACATTATCTTCAGATTTTCATTTTATTTTTAATTTGTTTTATAGAAATACTCAGTACACAATCTAAAACAGGCTAATGATGTGAAAATAATTTAAATCTCCATAAATGAAAAATATTTGAAACTTACCTAGTATTTATTACCCAAATTATTTCACTTGTTATTTTTATCAATTATTTTAGCCAAATATTTTTTCATTAATCAAACAGTGCTATAAACCTACAACTTGAGAAACATTTTGGGGAAATACTGAACATGTCGCCCCAAGTCTATTGAAACAAAAACAAAAATTTTAAGGAGTCAAACTTTTCCAAGGATTTTATTGATTCCTACTGGAAGCTTCTTGAAAATATACAATCATGTCAAGTTATGTCAAAAACAATTGTGATAAGATGTTCAGATACAGCTACATTCTTAAGTATATGCAAGAAATACAATCAGAAGAACAAAAAGTAAAGGTCTGAAATTTTCCTACATATTTTAACTCCATATAATGCATAATTTTACACATTCAACACTAGTTGACCTTTTGCAAAGTTTATCATACTTAAACACTGTACCTTCCTTATGAGTTGGTTCAACTCCATGAGTTTTATACACATACACCACAAAGACACACACACACACACACGTGTGTGTGTGTGTGTGTGTGTGTGTGTGTGTGTGTGTATGTTATACTTTTTTCTGGCAGCTTGTTTTATCACATTTCGAAGTTACCATAAAAAGCAATAGAAGCTTTTATTAAAACGTACTGTGTGTATGCGTTTGATATACATACACTTTAAAAACAGACAACAATATGTTTAATTGTATTAATATAATAAATTACTACTACTTTAAATCAACTAAAATACACCTAGAAAAAAAATTAGCAAGAACCTAGAATTAGGTAGAAGAGAGTTAAAATAAATCAGATTCACACTGAAAGATTTTTGGAGGCTGAATTCCAGAAGTACTGTTTGGAAAACAAAGAGTGAAGATACAGAAAAGAAAAAAAATGTAATGACCTTAAGAAAATAAACTTGATTTAAAAAAAAAAAAAGTTAAAAAAAGAAGAGTAACCTAAAATTTGAAGGGAAAAAAAAGCCCAAAGAAACAGAACTCTAAGATATATTACATGTATTCTGAGGAAAATATATTTTAAGAATATTGAGTTATTTCACAGTCCCTATAATATATTTTTATAAATGCTCACAAATTGCCATGATTTGATGATTCTCAAAATCTGTTTATATATAAATGACTTTTAAATTAACTGCCAACTGAAAAACATAGGAAAACAAGTTTTTAAAATAAATATTAGAGACAATCATTAGAAGTCAACTAAATATCATACATACCTGTTGAGCTGTAATGAGTCTTCTTCATAAAAGAGCTGAATGAAATGTTAAATATTTTGATTTTGATAAACCTTATTTAGTTAACTATTGTAGTCTCTTGATGAAAAAAAATGGTAATTATCCATGAATTGGTAACATTTAGCTCCTCAAAAAACAACCATGAAAATGTGCTTTCATTCCACTTTGAAGAGTTTATCAACATATTTGTTCTGTGTTATGAAATGCAATTTTCCACCTCGCTCTTTGCCAGTTAATGTTCTGTTTTCATAGTTTCATAGTTCTGTTTTCATTAAAAAAAAAAATTCAGAATAAAAATCTGGACTTATCTGGCCACTTCCTTTTAGGAAATTCAATTCTACTCCACCCAGCTTCCAACATAACAGACTACTCTGTGTATATGAGACAAACTGAAAAACAACACAACACAATAAGAGACTGACAGAGCTCAAACAAACAGATGATGCACATATGGCATGGTATTATATATTATATGAAGAGGTGAAATATAGCTGGCTTGCACCGGTTCTATAGAACCCTTGGTAACAATTATATGCACTTCGGAAAACCGGTTATTAGAAGAAATCTCCTTTTGGTTTTTTTTTCCGCTTTACAGGGTTAATCCTGTAAAGATTAACTTTACAGGGTTAATCCTGTAAATAAGGCAGTTGTTTCTAGCCTAATTTATTGCCTTGCTTACAGAAACTGCCTCTCCCCTTATTACATTGTAATTTTGGTGAAGTTTAATTCTGTGCTTAGTGATGTTTAATCCTGTGGCCACCGGTAGTAAAAAAAAATTGAATTTCACCACTGCATTATAGCTATCCCATACTTTCACTTTTAAGATGCATGTAAGAAAATTAAGGAAAAATAGCCAGTATTAGAGGACATGAGTCTAGCACAATCTTCAGCTAGGTTGGACCATCTCATATACCACCAGCCAGCAAGGCCTCCTTGGTACTATCAAATATCCATTGGAGACCATCAGCTGCAGAATGCAAGCCACATCTATGTTATCACTGTACCGATATTTCTTAAATTAATTAAATCATGTGAACATTTTGGTACTATAGAGATAAACCGATTTAAAGTTTTTCTCTTTTTCATGTATTTGTTTGAACTGTGTGACAAACAGAATTGGAGCTAGCTTTACATTATTCTTTCAATATGAAATTACTTATATTTGCTTTTATAAAAAAAATACTGTTTGCATGGTACAGTGGATGGCAAGAGAGTCAAATTATCACCTAAGTCAACTTTGCAATAAAATGTATGTATTTATATACAATTAATATAGATCCTACTGTTCTATCGCAGTGCAGAATTTGGGACATTGAATTACTGGCTTAGAAAGAAGCAAGCATACAAAAGCCAGTGAAAAGTGTTGTTTGTTTCAGTCAGCAAAATTGCCAATAGGCAAACCTATGTGAAGTTTCATCTACTCTTGGTTAAATTATCTGATTACCTGATACTTGGGGGTTTTAAACAATTTTAAATAATTTTAAATTTTAATTGTTGATTTTAAATTTTAGATTTTAA
>JANHFJ010001658.1:120107-135574 GCA_032468195.1 Cerberus rynchops
AGCATTGCTGGCTCAGGAATTCTGGGAGTTGAAGTCCATGAGTCATGAAAGAGCCAAGGTTCCCCCTGCCTTAGTTCCTGATTGGTCTTTAATGCTCCTTGGGTGTCTAAAATTTCGTAGTATACAGCCATTCTTCAATAGGGTCTCTTATTGAAGCACAAACATCCAGTGATGAAATGCAGGCCTTGCCTGAGACACAACTGAATATATACTAAAATATAACAGCACCTGAGTTCACAGGATTCTGAAGCTTCTATCCTCAGAATGACAGAAAACCCTACCAAGATGCCAAATTTTGATCTGGTTTAGCATGCTTTCTGAGGACAGCCACTGTGATTTATTACTTATTAGGACAAGGACATCTTCATCTGATCCTCAAAAACTTCTATTAAAATAAATTTATCCATCTCCAGGGAACCGGTTTTATTTATTTAACATGCTCAGAAGACGATCTCCTTCGGAAGATTTCTGGATTCGCATAACAAGCTAATCACATTTTTAAAATCACCTTAATCATACAACACCCTGGAATCGTACTTTAATTTAGCTCGCTCACAGGACTTAAACCTTACAGTATCAGTGTCTGTTCACTAGGCCAAAAAATGGCACCGGCCCGTAAAACAGCCACCCTCAGTAGAATCGGGCTTGACTCGTAACGCCGTCGCACTTAATTTTGAGACGGAGGAAAGCGACCCCCCCACCTCATCAGCGCCAGCGCATAAAACCGGCTTCTTCTCTTTCTACCTTCCCTTTCCCGCCTGGGAGGCCGTGACGTCACCCCGCGCAGCCGAAGACTCCGCCCCCTTGTACTGCTCCTTTCGGTTTCCCGACGCAGTTTCGGGCCTGGCGCGGCCCGACCCGGCTCCCTCTGGTGGCGCCGAGCGTCCCGGGCTGAGCTTGAATTCCCGAGCCGCCCTAGGAGATGTCTCGGCCGAATAGCGTCTCGCCGCGGCCCTCGGGGACCGGGTCCACAAGCGGAGGCCCCTCTACCGCCTCCGCCGCCTCCTCGTCGTCCTCCTGCTCCGGCGGTGGTCGCGCCAAGGGGCTGAAGGACATTCGTATTGACGAAGAAGTGAAAATCGCTGTGAATATCGCTTTGGAGCGGTTTCGGTATGGGGACCAACGAGGTAACGGCTCCCTGCCACCCCCGAGGCGACCCGCAGTTGATGGGGTCGTCCCTGCCTTGAACCACGGCAGTCCCCCGCCCCCTGCCCCACAAGCTAATCCACTGTTAAAGGTTTGCAAATTAAGTGCCCTTCCTGTTGGTTCTTCCTGTGGATTGACCTGCAAGCGTTCTCTCAGTGTATCCCGACAAACACAATGGGAGTTGTGGTTCAACACAACTTGAAGATATCCCTTATGGAGTAACCAATTGCTGGTGAACAACTGCCTGCATTGTTGTTGTTTTGGGTTCAAAAGTGAACCCAAATGTAAAGGAGCCCAACCTTAACCCCACCCCCCCTTATATTAGTTACTCTGGCTAGGAATGTCTTGGTTGCTGGTTGTTGTTGTGGAAATAATGTAGCAGCATCAATACAGCGTTTATTAAGGACCATATTCAATCTTTTTTATCCATTACAAACCTAGGATCTTTCATTCTCTTGCAACTCACAAGGCAATTTCCCCCCACTCCATTAAACTCTCAAAATACAGATGGGTTAGGGTTGCTCATACTGATAATTTTTTTCAGATGTTCAAAAATAAAAGTTTTTTCTGCGGTTTTATATCAGGTATATTAAGGAAAGATTAAGTATGAGTTGAATCTTTCAGCTCTCATATTTGCTATTGGTTTTGTATGTGTGTATACAGCAAGACCATGCCACAGAAATATAAGATGTCTTTCCAATTGTGCTGTCCCATATACCTTGGAAAGGTAACAAGCAAGCATGGTGATCATAATGAATTCAGGAAGTTTATCAGGCCTTGGGCACCAAGCATTTCTTGGGTTCAATAAATTATTCAAGTTAGAAGAATTTAAATACCTCTTTGGTATAATATTTTCATAGATTCATTTGTCCATTTATGTAAATGCCATGTAAAATAAAAGTAATTTGCACATTTGTGGTCAATAGTTTATTTTCTCCCCAGTGTATTACTAATCAAATTTGTTAATCAACACATGATATCATTCTGTGTGTTCTGTTCTGAAATAAGCTCCATAGAATTCAATGGAATCTTCCCAGATGAGATTCCTTTCCCATTTTTGAGAAATATTTGTTCCTGTTTATGAATGAAACTAATCCAATGACTGAATATTCCTGTTGTGATTTTCTCCTGCAGAAATGGATTTTCCTTCATCATTGACCAGCACTGAGAGAGCTTTTATTCATCGACTAAGTCAATCTCTTGGTTTGATTTCTAAAAGCAAAGGGTAAGCTGGTATTTTATAAAATAAGCAGCTTCCATGTATTGTGAGTCAACATGGATTGTTCAAAATTAATGTTTCTGATATAGCTGTAGTTTTAAGCTTCTGAAATATTTTGATGATGAATTCTTCATGAGTTGGGAGGGAGTTCTGTTTTAAATAGTGCTACATATGGTTACTGTATTGCTGTCAAATGCTTGTTCATAATTCCATATTTAGATATAATTGAAAGCCAGATAACCCTGGCTATCAATTTATCCTGTGTTGCTGCAATAAATATATTCATTTAGATTTTATACTATTTTTAATGTGAAAAATATTTACAAAATGACTATTCTTAGATTTAGAAGGTACATAAATTCTGTAGATGTTAGAAGCATTGAAATGAGCTGGATTTTCTTCTAAATAAATATTGTTAGGAATTAACTGTAGGTTATGTGATCATTGAATATGTAAACATTCTTACTGTATTTTATTCTGGGAATCTTTATGAGACACTAAAACTATATATGATTGTTTGAATAATCACAATGAAGTTCTTTAGTTATAAATAATTGTGATATTTATTCATGATCTCAGTAGATGGCAGCATCTGACTGAGTTTGGAAAATAACTACAATCACCCTGATTATTGTTGAAATAGAAGATCACTAAGCACTATGGACTAGACTGGGAAGTTAAAAACATCCCAGAAGTTAGTAGTGGAAAACCTTATATCAAGAAGACTGCATGGATGTATCAATCAATCACCAAGATTCAACTTTTAAAAGATACTTTACTTTTACTCTTATATGATTGTCATTAGTAAAATCTTAGCTGTTCCTAAAAAGTTATTAATGTTTTAAAAAGTGTGTGTTTAGATAGCCATTTCAGCTTACATTATAAAAAGCCTTGTCCTAGAAACAAATTTAATTCTACATGTTTTAAATCCTATTCATTGAAATGTAAACTGAGAATTTAAAATACAGTAAGGATTTGCTGCACTCAACTGTGTGTTTGATTGTATTTCAAAGTAGCTAATCTATGCATTGATAATTCAGAAATAACGAACTGTTACAGAGAACAAATTAAACAGAATAATAGCATCTTTTAATATTTTTTGAGACAATTATTTAATGTCCAGATGTTCTGAGTAATATGACTGTATAAGGATCATTCTGGTGATAAATACAACAATGCATCCATTTTACAGGAAAGGAGCGAACAGATATCTAACTGTGAAGAAAAAAGATGGATCTGAATTGGCACATACAGTGATGACTTGTAATTTGATTCCAAACACAAAGCATGCTATTAGAAGTTTAGTTCAAAGGTTTCCTGTAACCAATAAAGAACGCACAGAACTTCTACCAAAGACAGAAAGGGGAAATGTATTTGCTGTTGAAGCTGGTAGGTTGAATATACTGTGAAAAACTACAGTAAATTATGGGAGGAAAATATGTTGCTGAAAGACATGCTTAAGAAATGTTACCATTACAGTCTGAGATTTTTATAAATGTGATGATTGCTACTGCACACTAATGAGTGTGAGTTCAACCCTGTGTTGATGGTGCTGATTCACCATTTCCCTATTACTACTTTGGGTTTTTTTAGTTTTGTTTTTTTTAAAGAATTTTCTAATTCTGCCCTAAAGAAGAAAGGAGAAATTTGGTGGAATGCTTTCCATTCCCTTTAATGAATTCTAAGCAGAATTGAGGATTTACACCTATATTTTCAACAGCAAGTAACAATAAGAGTCACAGGAATAACTTCATTACAAACAAACAGTAGATTGAATTTGTTCAAGTGGGATTTCAGTACAAATTCCATATTTCTTAAATTTTACTTTGAGGCGCCTGGGCCATATCAGATTAGATTCTGAAGAAATCTGAGGAGATACATAGCAGACCAGCCTGCTCCTAGATTCCTCAGAAACATTTTTGATTTTGCCTACTGTTGTAGTTCAAAGACCATTTTAAACTATTTTTGTACCAGAAAACTGGACTTACGTTCTGTTTTGTTAGGCCTGAGTTTAGCTGTTGCAATCTCATAATGTATACAATATTTTTAAAAAGTTTAAAACCTCCCCTCTATTCTGTTAAGTCTTAAATATGCAAACTTTTATGAGATCAGGTAGTTTGGTGCCCACACAGAAGTGATAAGAGTAGTCCTTAAAAGCTTTCATCTGGGAGTAACACAGGTTATATTAGTTCTGGGTGTTATTGTATAATCACTAAGCTATTTAGTACTTGGGTCTTCTATTTGTCTGGTTTTCAGAATGAAAATGTAAATAAAGAATTAGTTCTGTATCTATTGTGAACAAATAGAATGTGTCTATTGTCAGGTTGAGCAATTCCTGTTTATTCACAATTATGTTCCACCGCAATTTTATTTATCAAAAATACTATTACAGGAAAAACTAAGTAATAGTTTGGTACTGTCTTGCTGTGTGATATTTAATTTCTAAAACCAAATTGTTTATTCATTGCATGTTAGAGTAGATAGATTTTCAGATGATCATAATCCTTATTTTTCCCCCCTAGAGAATAGAGAAATGAGCAAAACAAGCGGGCGTCTTAACAGTGGCATCCCTCAGATCCCAGTGAAACGGGGAGAATCAGAATTTGATTCATTTCGTCAGTCACTACCAGTTTATGAAAAACAAGATGAAATTGTTAGAATTATTAAAGAAAACAAAGTAATTTTGATTGTGGGGGAAACTGGATCTGGAAAAACTACTCAGGTAGGCTATATATAAGAAAAATAAAAATATGGAAAAGCTGCCCTAATAGATAAATAGTTTAAATATTTTAAAATCAGCCAGTTTCATATAGTAATATGTGATGTGGGATTTGTATGTCTAGTTAATTCCCCCCCTCCCCAATAATATCTATCTTTATGTTCAGATACCTCAATTTCTACTTGATGACTGTTATAAAAATGGCATACCGTGTCGCATATTTTGCACTCAACCAAGACGGTTAGCGGCGATTGCTGTAGCTGAAAGAGTTGCTGCTGAAAGAAGAGAGAAGATTGGTCAGACTATTGGTTATCAGATCCGATTAGAAAGCAGGTATCATCAAATGTTTTTGCATGCTTGGATTTCATATTTTAGTAATTTTGCAGATTACAGATTGTACAAGTAACGAACTTTAGAGATAATCTCATTCCTTGCTTGCCTTGTTATATTTTTTCTTTTAGATTCTTATGCCCTCTTCTTTTGTTATAGAAAGACTGGTATGCAGGTGGTCCTCGACTTACGGCCATAAATGAGCCCATAATTTCTGTCATATATCATGACAGTCATAAGTCAAGGCATCTATGTGATAAATTTTATGACCTTTTTTACGACAATCATTAAGTGAAACCATTGCCCACAATGGTTGTTTTTGCTGGAAACCAGAAGTAAATGCCATGGGAAACCGCAAATGACCATAAATGTGATCTGATTGCCCAGCACCCAAAATGCAATCACATGACCATAGAGGAGGCAGCTGTCAGAATTTTGAATCTGTCAGGTGTGAAAGATCAGGGTAGTATGATCAGGGTACTCCATTTCGCTGCACACATGTTGTGCATTGACAGTAAAGAATTGAATTGAATGATATGCCAATTAAATTGATTTATTACTAGTCGTGCCTATGTACAGGAATCTACTAAACTAATGGTTAACACTATCTTGGTGTTAGATAAGTATCAATAGAATTCCAGAGAGTTTGAACTTAGTCCAATTGTGGCAATGTAGAGTCTCTAGGCCGATTTCTTTTTTGACTCTGTCTCAAGGCTATGTCACTTCTACAGTTATCAGTACATTTTTGAAGGGATCCATTGTAACTTTGATTAGTCACTAAATAACCTTGAATGAAGGTGAATATAACATGTCCCGGAATAATGTTGCAGGATGTAATCTGGGTTGGTCACCAGGACCAGAGGCTTTGTCTTCTGAGTTTTTGGATTCGTGCTGAAGCCCATCTTCATACTGAAGATGGGCGTCATCACGAATCCAAAAGCTCGTAAGACAAAACCTCTGGTCTTGTTGGCCAAACCAGATTGGATCCTAAACTAAATGACCAGTTATAAGTCGAGTACCTATAATAGGCTTGTTTGACTGTTGATGCTAGTTTGCATTATAGTGATATAAATATTAATAGCATATACTGTTTCCAAATGAACATTTATTTCATCATTTCCCAAGTCTATTTTTTGATAATTCTGCCTTCCAGAATTAGCAGTACATAACAAAGTGATACTGTATTTATGGGATTCTTTTCACAGAAAGCCTTGCCTCATAGATTTTTTAAAAAACTTTGCCAGTAATTGGTTGTTTTACATTTCCAGGTTTTAAACATGTAGT
The DNA here is from genome assembly GCA_032468195.1 of Cerberus rynchops. Taxonomy (NCBI): domain Eukaryota; kingdom Metazoa; phylum Chordata; class Lepidosauria; order Squamata; family Homalopsidae; genus Cerberus; species Cerberus rynchops. The sequence goes on from JANHFJ010001658.1 coordinate 126,806, forward strand.
CCAAAATTTGTTTTAATGCTGGTAGTGATTTTCCTTTGTCTCCTCACTGTCCAGTACTCTACTCTTTTTTGTGATTTCTCATGCTAGTGTTATTGATTATTTTAATCAAACTTGGAAATTGTGAAACTAAGTGTAGTTAAGATATTTAAAAATATTTCTTACATGTTGCTTCTATGAGTAATGCTGACATTGATTTGTTGAGAAATCAGTCTGTATCCCTCATTGAATGAATGTGAACTGTTTCATATTTTAAGCACCACCTTGTAGCCTTAGATTTTATGCAGGTAAGTTTAGAAAAAAAACATTTGCACCTGCTAGTATGTGCCTATGTTACTAGATACATTTTAATAGAGAACTACATGTAACATACCGTTTCTCTATTGTTTTTGCTTAGACAGGATTTTCTATAATCAAATCTTTTCTTTGTGTTAAATATACACTTTAAATCAAGTCATTTGGTCTTTCAGAATAGCATTGGTCCATTCCAGTACAGCTTTGCAGTACAGCTTGTTCAGAATTTACAGGGTTCAAGTGATAACATTGTGATTAGAAGCCTTTATTTGTAGCAACTTCATGTCTATGTAATTGTGTTTAAATTTTTTTTATTCATTTAAACAAATTTTTATAGCTAGCCAGTTCAAACATTGGTGATTTGGAGAGGCTTACAAAATCTAAAAAAATAACTTTATATTAACAGGGTTTCTCCAAAAACGCTCTTAACATTTTGCACGAATGGTGTATTACTTCGTACACTAATGGCAGGTGATAGTGCATTGTCTACTGTAACTCATGTTATTGTGGTAAGTTTGGCCAATGTTTTTCAGAAATGGTATCCTTATTAATGTGCAAGCTTTTTTAATACTAAATTTTACTTATTTTAAAAATAAAATGAATTTTTAAATAAAAATATAAAGTAAAAATGTTAACATATAAACAAACTTTCTTATTAGTATATTAGTGGTCTTATTTATTTAATCAATTTCTAAGGATGCCTTTTCCCCTGGAGCTGCGGTATTGCTTTATTGATCATATATTACTTTGAGACACTTGTTATTGGATATATGGACTCCAACAGAGGGTTTTGATTTATTTTTAAAATTTCTGTAGATGCATTGAATAGAATTTGATTATTATACTTTGTATAGCTATAATAGGTTTTAAAGCTTGAACAACTATACCTACATACTGATATTTTTACCAGTGTGTAAGCTTGAATTGTGAAATAATATATTGATAAATTGACAATTATAATTGTTTGAAATTATTTTGAAATTTTGATTACTTTGACTTTAAAGTGGTTTGATAAAAAACATTTATCTTCCAGTGTGAACATACTTGATACCTGTGGGTACCAAATTGTGAAATAATTCAATTTTCTGTGTTCAGCAATTTCTATACATAATCAGAATGTGAGATTTAAGGAACAATTTTCAAATGAAGAATTTGGGATTCTGATTGTTTATTTAAACTGCCTTTATTTGAATATTCTGAAGCAAAATACTGCATAAAATCCCGACATAGGGAAGCAGGATGAATTATATATATATGTTGATTGTTGGGACTATTAATATTAGAGGGAACAATGGCTAGGTAATTCTGAGTGTTTAAGTCCATGTATTGGAAACATGCACAAGGTATGGAAAATTAATGTCGACCAATAGAGATAAAATTAGTATTTGTAGACCAATGCAGTAAAATCATACCAAAGCATAGCTTCATTATAGTAGCCTTGGTCATTATGATACATGCTAATAAAGATTAAAAAGCATGCCCATCATTTCTATTATTGTTTCCATGTCAAGGGTTTCAAAATCTTATGGCCAATGGTTTCATTGGAATTTTAAGAGCTACGGCTGCCATAGGACAAATAACATGGATGATAAACATGGTGATTATACTATCCATTCAATCATGTTTGATTCTCAATTGATACTATCAATCAGCGCTATCTGTATTTTTTTATCCTGCCCAGTTTCTTTCACTTATTTTATTCTTTGGGTTATGTTGACTTTTATAGTGTCTAGCCTTTGTGTTTTTAACAGCCTTTTTTCCTTTTACTGCTGACTATTCTAAGCATAGTTGTCTTTTCCAGTGACTTTCATCACATGACATGGCTGAAAAAAGTAAGGTGGAATTTTATGATTTTGTCTTTCAGCCATATGTAAGATTTTATATGATGTACTACATGCTTGTTTGTCACCTTTTCTATCCAAGGAGCCTTATTAAATGTATATATAAATAATGAGCTATGTATAATTGAGATGTTTACAAGAGGTGAACAACTTCACTTAAGAGATGAGAACAAGAAACAGATTATAATGTGATGTAACAAAATGATCAGGTTTTATTGTAAAAATCATGGCTTGTGTATGTTGCAGGATGAAGTCCATGAGAGAGATCGATTCAGTGATTTTTTGTTAACAAAATTAAGAGATATGCTACAAAAACATTTATCATTGAAACTCATACTTTCTAGTGCTGCTCTTGATGTGAATCTCTTTGTCAGATATTTTGGAGGCTGTCCAGTGATATATAGTAAGTTCAAATATTTGTTAAAAACCCAGTATTAAATACAGTTCAATAAAACATGTATTACTGTATGTGTAAGAGAGAGAGGGGGGGCTGGGGGGGGAGGTTGTCATATTTTGGACACATACTGTAAGCTAGCCCATTTGAGTTATCTTGGTTCAAAAATGATTCATCATTGATTGAGTCACAGTTTACACACAAATATGAAAAAATTAGTAGTACTTAGATTATTTGGAAAAAAGGGGGTAATTCAGAATCTCTCAGCTGTGATATACCGTAATAAAATTTTTTCTCAGATCTGACTATGTAATGTTACCTATGCAGAAGTAAACCCTATTTCGATATAAACTTAATATTACTCTTAGTATGTATTAAATGGAGATTGATTTAACTGGGCAAACATTTATCCTAAGATTTTTTTTTCCAGTTGTTAAAGCAGCAGTCTAAAAAGAGCATTGAGGTAGCTTTGGCATTTGAGTTCCACAAGAGAGAATACTAGGATTCGGAGAAGAGAGCACAGATACACACACATACACTTGCACACGCGCACATTTGTGATGCTTTAAGTAGTAAGCATAGTTCTGCTATCATAACCTACAGTGTTTGTGGCATTGATTTTGTGCATTAAAAAATGGGATATATTTATAGCATTTGCACACTTGTGGTATAGTTCCAGCACTGGTACTTGCTTCCTCCATCAATTCTACTATAATTCTGCCTTCTTTGGTTAAGTTTTCATCGAAGTTCTTTCTTAAGAACTGAAGTGTGACCAGTGTTGGCTATTGGCCATACTTCAGTTCTTGAGAAAGAACTTAGATTACCAAAAAAAGAAAGAAGGCAGAATTACAGCAGAATTGATGAAGGAAGCAATTTGCCATAAAGAAAAAAAAAGCCAAATTCCAGTGAACAAGAAAATAGACATTCTGCAGTGCTGGAATTTATCAACAGTTTTCAGGTGATCAGAATAAAAATAGCCAAACAGGAGAATAACACCACTTAACAGGATTTTAAAAAGGTGGTCTCTCTGTTTGAATAGCAGGAGATTCATAATGGCTATTGTCTGCTGGCCAGATTTAGTAGCTCATTAAGAATTAGTTTTCATTTGCCAAGAACACGCACTAGGGGTGTGCTGAAATAACTGCCAAGACTCCTCAAGTTACTGATTTCTTGTTTATAAATATATGTGACAAATATTATTACGTAGAATAGTTGCATTGACCTCACCTCAGAATTTTTGGAAAGAAAAATATGAAGAGTTTGTAGTTCTGTAGGTGGTATCAGGCAGCCAGTAGTCAGCAAAAGTAGCCTGCAATCCTGCACTCTAACCACTGCACCACGAGGCTCTTTGAGAATGAGCAAAACAAACAGTACAGAAATATGAGTCAGTTGCCAAAGGTCTGGTTTTTAATCACATGACCATGGGGGTGCCACAAATGTTATAAGTATGAAAAATGGTTGTAAGTCACTTTTTTCAGTGCTGTTAAGCTTTGAACAGTCACTAAATGAACGGTTGTAAGTTGAAGACTACTTGTATATGATACCCGCAGCAAGATTATTGTGTATGGAAAGATGGAAAGATTTGGCAATACCTACAATGGAGAAATTGTTGATGAAGATGATAGAACTTGCTGAGATGGCCAAATTAACCTATTTTATTAGAGAAAAGGCAACATGTGTTTATTTAGGAGTTTTGGGGCCATGGTGGCGCAGTGGTTAGAATGCAATACTGCAGGCTAATTCTGCTGACTGCCAGCTGCCAGCAGTTTTGCAGTTCAAGTCAAGTTAATTCAAGGTTAACTTAGCCTTCCATACTTCCGAGATGGGTAAAATGAAAACCCAGATTGTTGGGGGCAATATGCTGACTCTTTAAAACTGCTTAGAGAGGGTTGTGAAGCAATATATAAGTTAAGTGCTATTGCTACTGACTGGAAATCCCTAATGGACTTTTTACATAAAACAGAAAAAATAGACTTACTGATTCATGATTCTGACGATTAAATAGGATAGATTATAGAAAGGAGAAAGTCTTTCTGTAATCTATCTAAAGAAGGGAGTTAGATCTACAATGGTACTTAACTGCTGTTGTCTTTTCTATTTTTCTCTATTTTTCTTTTTGCACTTTGTCTTTTATTTCTTCCTTTTTTCCCTTTTTCTTTTATATTAATTTTTACTCTTGTTTTTAAAACTTTCAGTTAAACTATATTTAAAAAAGATACTTAGGTATGGTCTAAAAACACATGTGTTTATTATAATTCCTAATAGATTGTTCAGAATGAACTCTGGGAATTTATAATGTTTGCGTTTCCAGTTCCAGGAAGACCCTTTGAAGTAAAGGAAATGTTTTTAGAAGACATATTAAGAAGTACAGGCTATACAAATAAAGAGATGATTAAATACAAAAAGGAAAAACAGCGAGGTGGGTATTTAGTTTTGTAGTTGTTGGAAATATAATGTTTTGATTGATATAAAAATTGCAAAATGGAAAGGGAAGATGCTATAAAATGCAACCCTAACATAGCAAAAGTTATGCATCTAATCTTGACTTTTTTCTTTATGTAAAATATAAATATGCTATGTAGAAGAAAAACAGCAGACAACTTTGACTGAATGGTATTCTGCGCAAGATAATAGCAAACCTGAATTGCAACGACAGAGGGCAGTTCCAAATGTAGCTGAAGAATATGAACTTCTAGATGATGGGGGTGACACTGTCTTCAGTCAATTGGTATGCACTACTTTAAGATCTTTGATATTTTATGTTAGATTTTATATTGGATAGGAATGGTTATGGTTGTGAACTCAGGCTGTGCCAGTGAACATTAAGTCCTGGTTTATATATCTTTTTCACAGATATTTTCATACGCATGTGCGTGTTTCCAACAAAAAAATTAGAAGATAGTGAAAGTCCAAACTCTACTACAACTTCCACATTGTATTCTTTTGTGCTTTTCAATTTTTGCATAAATTTTTGTGATTTTATCGTTCTCTCTTAATTGAGTTCATGCTTTATTTACTTTGTATCATGTAAAATTGAATTTGATATATGGGGCAGCAGGTTATACTGGCAGAGTCAAGGATATCCATGACTTTTTTAATTTTACCATAATAATAATAGAGTAATTTCGGCTGGTGATGTCCAGAAGAAAATCCTTTTCAGTTATGGCTCCCATCCTCTGGAGGAGCATTGTGTTCTCCTGATGAGAATCTACACCTTTTGGCCTTCCAAAAGTGGGCTGGGCCCAATGGGCATGTGGCATTTTGGAGGTAGCTAATGGATTAGATAACATTGCACCTTCTTCCTGTGCGCATTTTTCTCCTTCCCTCTCTCCTGGTCAATTTTATTTTAACTGAAATTTATATTTTAAATGTAAGGTGCCTATTTATGGTTTTAATGTTTCACATTACATTTTAATTCAATAATTGTAAATCACCTAGAGATAGTTCTGGAGAGATGGGCAGCATATAAGCTTAATAATAAACCTGGTTTTTGCCAGTTTCAGGACATGGAATAATTTTTTAAAAGTTTTTCAAGTGACGACAAAGTGAGTTTTCATTTGCAGGCTGAAAAAGATGTTAATTGTCTTGAACCTTGGTTAATTAAAGAAATGGATGCTTGTCTTTCTGATATTTGGCTACATAAGGACATTGATGCTTTTGCACAAGTGTTCCATCTTATTTTAACTGAAAATGTCAGTGGTAAGTTCACAATAGTTAACTTTTTTTTTAACTGAATGACATGCTGAGATACTGTATCGTAAATGGCCATGGCATTTGACAGAATAATAATCCAGCTCTGGTTTCTTAGAAGTCTGAATAATAATTTTGAAATGGTTGATGATTCTTGAATAAATCAGCTTGTGACTGATAAATAGTCACCATTTTTTCCAGTGTCTGGAAAAAATGTGTGTCAAATAATGAAGCTTGATCTTGAACAAGCTGTCTATAAATGTGCATAGAATTGTACGTAACAGTCAAAATAATTAATATTTGGAAGAATAGTTAAAAGTGTGAGCGGCTCATAAATAATATTTCTAAAACTTACTTCCCATCTTTTCTCGCTTCCTCTTTCCCCAGTTGATTACAGACATAGTGAAACAAGTGCAACAACATTAATGGTAGCTTCTGGAAGAGGTTTCTTGAATCAAGTAGAACAACTGATTGGTATGGGAGCAAATGTCCATATCAAATCATCCAATGGCTGGTAAAAAATGCCATTTTTTCATTTTTTTCTCTTTTCCTATCATTAAGAGACTCATTAAACAATATCAGAGTAATAAAACAAGTTTACAGATCAGACTTGTTCAAATGCTTCAAAAATAAGTACAAAGGAGCATGTAGAAAGCACATTTCTTGCAACTGTTAAAACAGTCATGTTTTCCTAGGCTTATGTAACTGTTTTCTAAGCTGTTTAAATAATAAATTAATAATATCAAGAATGTTTTATTGTGCATAAACCAAACATTAAAATACTTTTACAGGACAGCTTTGGATTGGGCTAAACACTTTGGGCAGACAGAAGTAATTGACCTGCTGGAATCCTATTGGTAATGTATTTTCCTGTTACTGAAATGTATTACAGTAATCTTTCAAAATCTTTTTCATGATTAGGATGCTTTTGATACCTGATTTGGGGAGATCCTTTACTTAAATCAATCTATGTAGATCTTTGGAATTCACTTAGTCCTCAAATTACAATCACAAGCCATCCCCAAATTTCCATTGCTAAGCAGGCAGTTGATAAGTGAATGAGCCCCATTTTATGATCTTTTTTGCCATGGTTGTTAAGTGAATCATGCGATCATTAAACAAATTACCTTGCCCCATTGGGAAGGTTACAAATGGTGTTCATGTGACCTAGGGACAGTGTAACTGTTACAAATACATGCCAGTTACCAAATTTTGATCATGTGACCATGGAGATGCTGCAGTGGTCATAAGTCACTTTTTCCACTGCCATTGTAACTTCAAACAATTACTGTTCAAATGTAAATCAATGACTATAGTTCTTGAAGTAGATTAAGTGTTTTAAAGTTAAAAAATTCATGATAAAATTGAAATAGGAAAAAGAGTTACTTAGTGATACTCTGAAAGACTCTTAATGTTTAGTAGAAATATTTTAGGATCATCCCCAAGCTATTTGTATTGTATACATTGCATTTCACAGTTTATTTTCTTCCTGTTGTATATGTTCAAAGTCAAGCTACCTCTAAAACAAGGCATTAATGATCCTAGCAAAATTAGCAATGATTTCTTTCTGTAATGTAACCTGTATGTGATGAATTGGAACATTATTGAACAGCAGTTGTAACAAAGTATGGTAAGAGGTTTAAAAAAATGAGGTAATTTAATGTAATGTAAAACATATTTTTTTTAATGTTGAGTGGAAGTCTTATTTCCAGTGCATAATAGCACTATGTGTGCTCTCAGTCAGTGTTGATAGGAGAGGAGAGATCCAGCCATCGGCCACTGCTTTGCGGGGTTCCACGGGGCTCAGTACTCTCTCCACTCCTGTTCAACATGTATATGAAACTGCTGGGTAAGATCATCTGTCACCATGGCCTTAAGTATCATCAATATGTGGATGATACTCAGCTGTATGTCTCGGCCCATGGTGAGTTAAGAGATGCCGTGTTCTCCCTCTCACAGTGTCTGGAGGCTGTCAGGGACTGAATGGGGACCAACGGGTTGAAACTAAACTCTTGCAAGACTCAGTGGCTCTGGGTTTGGGGTTCATTGGCTCAGGGAGAATTGCCACCTTTGGTCTTGGATGGGGTGGCACTACCCCAAACAGATCCTGTGCATAACCTAGCAGACCTCTCCTGGACTCTTTGACTCCTGCTCGAAGAACAGGTGGCAGTAGTGGCCAGGAGGGCCTTTGCGCAACTGGTGTGTGTGCGCCAGTTACAACCTTTCCTGGACCAACAGGAAAGTCCCTATCTTTAGTCACTCATGCCCTAGTCACTTCCCTTCTTGACTATTGCAATGTGCTCTACATGGGGTTTCCCTTGAAGAGCACCCGGAAGGTCCACTTGGTGCCAAATGCAGTGGCCTGCATGGTTTTGTGCAGACCCCGGTGTGTACATATATCACCTCTCCTGTGGGAGCTGCGTTGGTTGCCGATTTGCTTCTGGGTGCAATTCAAGGTGCTGATTGTTCTGCCAATGGGCCTTGAGAACCCAGAGTGGGATGGCGCCCATTAAATGGCTCATGTGATCTGCGGTTGCCAGGTCAGGGTGGGTG
>JANHFJ010001659.1:64140-74410 GCA_032468195.1 Cerberus rynchops
TGGATTGGGTGCTTAGATCTGGCCCACGGGGCTGCTCTGGAAACAGCAAAGGACTGGCCTGCGATGCCTCTGCCAGCAAAAACAGTGCTGTGTGCCACCTTCCCAAGCTCCATTTTTATTGGCAGAAGGTTGAAGGAGACTGTGGCAGCCGAAAATGGAGCTCAGGAGCCCGTTTTCTCTGGCAGAGCACTTGGGCTGCCACGGGCACCCCCAACATGAGTTATGTTGAGCTGACCACACCCACCGTGGCCATGCCCATTCTAGCTCCCTGAGGTCAAACACAACCCTCAATGAAATTGAGTTTGACACCCCTGGTCTAGAACTATCAAAATGTAAGGGAAACTTCTAGCTATGAAAACTCATTAAGTGATTTTGAATTAATAACTCTTTCTTAGGTAACCTATGCCATGGGATTATGGGAAAAACTGGAAGTATATTATGTATCTTGTCTTGATATCCTGGAAGACTGATGGGATATAAGCCTAATAATTACATATTATTTTATTTATTTGTCTATTTATTAGATTTGTGTGCCACTTATCTTGCCAATATTAGCTATGTTGATTGGGCTGCTGCAAATTTTTAATTCAATAATATTTTTCCAAACCTGCTCTACAACCTTGTCCCTTTTACATTCAATAATTGCTTTTACACTGTGTTATATGTGCATAAGTCAAAAGCATATTTTACAGTCCAATATAAATAATAAATAATTTTGCTAACTAAAGACTTCAAGAATGAAAAGATTTGTACATTTGATTTTGGAAGCAGCAAACCATGATTTTGTAGAATCATTAAACATATCCGATAATATTACAGCACAAACTCCACTCCTTAGATACTTGCGGGTGATATCACAGTTCACCTGGTAAAGAAGCAAAGTTTGTGTTATAACAACACACAGATTGTCTGTATAGTATAGGAAACTAAAGCTCTTGGCAACAGGAAACTAGGTTTTTATAAAGGCCTCTATAATTATATTTATGGCAAGGAAACATGAATAAAGGCAAATATATGTGTCCCATAATAATGTTGCAGGATCCAATTTGGGTCAGTGACCAAGACTAGAAATTTAATCTTTTGAGCTGTTGGACTCGTGCTGGAGCCCCACTCCTCAGGGAGCTTCTTTCTCATCAGAATGTGTGGAAGGAAACAGGTTACAGCAATTGTCACAATTGGCTATTTTCACTTTAGAATTCATAGATGTATGTCTAAGAGAGAAATATAATTTAGAAAATGGGCTTCCTCATTCATCAAATGTAATGTTTTCCAAACATTTTCCTCCATGACTCAGAAATGATTAAAAGAAGTTCCTTTTTAGCTAGCATAAGTAAAACACTTTAAGTCAATTTAAATGTCCTTGTTGTGACTGGGTTATGGGTCCCTATGTCATTAGCTAAACTAAAAAAAAATGAAGCATTTTTGTCCAATTATGGGTAACATACCCAGGTTTAGGAAGCATATATCTTGGTTACCTTCCTTTTTCTTAAACTATTTTTGAAAATCTTGATCACATGTAAATATTATCAACTACAACGCCAGCAGCTGAGTATGTATGTGTAGAGAGTTTTCTGAAGTTTTAACAGCATTGTATTTTCAACAGGATCCTTCTGAAAATGTTCCACATCACAATTTGTACTAAGCTCAACTCTTGAAATTTTAATCAGACTCTCCAATGGTCCAGTCTTTTGTCTGAGTGTATCTTCTCACATTCATTTGTTGCTTATTCCCATCCAAATCTAAAATCTTCATTGGACCCAAGATGAATACACTTTTTGAAATAACTGAACACTACAGCATAAGGAAAGCAATACTATATTATGGCCTTCAAACTTCTCTATCAACATGATGCACAAATATAACAAGCCAATGATTTAAAAGAACAAAGGTGTGCCATACTTTCCTACTGAAAGTAGACTTCTGTGAAAAAGCTCATAAACACGGAGCCAGTTCTCAAGTTTGCTTGCCTGTCGTTAGATAGTACTGGCTGAGGTACATCTGAGATACGCTTTCATTAAAAAAATGTCCTATGTTCATAATAAAATAATCTTACAGAGGCGTCAGAAACAGGTTTGAAAGTGGCTCCCCAGAAGAGCAGGCTTCAGATATTTCAAGATGAGTCATCCAATTTGATCTGATACAGGAAATAGTGTTTGCAGACCTTATAACAAGAGTATAACTAATGCTGCTTGCTTCTCATGTCCTGTCCAGAATGTAAGATATTGAGATACCCAGAACAAACCCCGCGAGAAACTTTGTAAGCCTTCATTTTCAGACATGATACAGAAGTAAAAAGCCAACATATTCAGCCTTCATTTCTATCTGTGGATGCTTAGATGGTCTTTATTTCCTGCTATAAATTTTAATCAGTTGAAAGAAGAAAAGCTAGAGCAAAAATGAACAGACTTTTTGGGTGGCAAGGGATATGTTTAACATTTTAAGTAAAGCAGGAAATATGAATAATGCAATTGAATGTGCAACTAGCAATATAGTCAACCGCAGGATACATCCTGTTGATGTAAGTTTAAAATTAATGTCCGTATGTTTCACTCCTCACCCATTTTTATTTAATCTCACTTCTCAATTTGCTTTCAAATATTTAGGCAACAAGATGTTTTTAATCACGTTAAATCAGACTTGCAAAAAGATCTCACAAAGTTTGTTGAACTTACTTGTATTATTTATTTATTTATTTATTTATTTATTTATTATTTATTTATTTTCTATGCCATCCATCCCTCTTACAAGGTATCTCATGTATCTTTGGTTTAAAATATTGCTTTTTGTTGTTTAAAATGTACTTTGATTCATTTTATGTATATGTTTCATTGTAGGTTTGGGTTAAGTTCAAGGATATTTATGCATTTCCATGCTCAGTATGACATATTTTTCTATAACATTCTTTCTTCGTTGATCATTATTTTAATTTTGTTTAATCTATGTTTATAAATATTAAAGGGAAAACAACATTATTATTGCAGTACAAATACTAATTCAAATAAAGGAAATTCCCTTTGTTTTGTTACAATAGTATCTAGTGTTGCAACATGTTTCACAGAGAGGTTCAGGGCTGTTCTCTCGCTATGGAGTGGAAGGCATGAGATAAAACATTAAACCTGATTCCAGTTGAGCATTATAAAAAATATTTTAAATATGAATATTTAAACAGTGGATCCAATTATCAAGCGAAGTGGTGGACTCCCATTCGTTTTACTGTGCTGAGACAAAAATACTAATTTGGATTCCCGCATACATAAGACAGTCCTAATGTTAAGCATTTATTTTTGCTATCTGGTCTGGTAAAGTCAGTAAGGAGCAGAAAAACCTGAATTCTAGTCCTATCTTTACTGGTTATTTTGGATCACTCATTTCCCCTCAGCACATAGGAAGAAGGCAGTGGCAAACCTCTTCTAAAAATGTAGCCTAGTATATTGCATGGCCTTATCCTTGCAATTAGCCAAAATCAAGTTTGACTTGCACACATGAATATGTATAAATATATGTGTTTCCTGCTGCAGTGTAAGTACAATCGGTTTCAACAAGCCAGCTTAGCGCTGTCGGTGGGGGATTCTAGATTTTAGATTTTAAATTTTAAATTTTAAACTTTTAAATTGCTTTTAATTTGGTTTTTAACGTATTTTATATTGTTCTAACTTTATAAATTCTTAAATCTTGATTTAATCGGCCTTAGTTTAATTTAATTTTAATCGGTTTTCAAATTGTCTATTTGTGTATTTTATTGGCTGTACACCGCCCCAAGTCCCTCGGGAGAGGGGGCGGTATATAAATATTGATAATAAATAAATAAATAAATGAAATCCCCAACCCAGTGAATCCTACTAACACTTTCAGGTATGTCAAAACCTCAACTTCACCTTGACTCTCAAGTCTACCTGCTCTGTGGATTAGCACGAAGAGCCCCAACATGTTTTTCACTATCTGATGTGCAAACGACATCTATTGCTCAGTGGGTAAGACAGTAGCATTTACTTGCAATTACCAGAAGAACAGTAATTCACAATGTATCCCCTGGGGATTTCAACCCACATAAACCTTCCAAGCTAAATCTGCTTTTAAAAAAATATGCTGAGTTCATTCAGTGGTGGAAGATCTTATCTTCTCTTCCAAAGAGCTAACTGGGGGTTTCAGTAAGACTCAGTTGGCCTTTCTGTCAAAACCCAAACACAGGTAAGAGAAAGCATGATTGATATGATAGTAATTCATTGATTGATTAGTCTTGCAGCCTTATGATTAAAATAAAACACAATACATCGTCTAATTTCTGAATAAGGTAGTCAGGAGGAAATAAAGTGATAAAATACAAATGTGTTAATACAAAAAGACATCAGATAAACTTGCCCTGAGGCCATCCAGCCAGCGAGGCAGTCTCAACTATGTAAACCTGCTGAGATTTCAAGTGTTGCCTGCAATTCAGCTTTTGCACAAACCATGCTTTCTGTTCCAGGAGGGAAGGTGACAAGAATGGCTGAGTTGCCTCTCCTTCTGATGCTGCTACTCTTCTGGCTCCTGCCGCCAACTATTGCTAAGAAGATTCAAACTATTTGTGTGTCACAAAAAGTTTTAAATTTTAATAATCAATGGGAATTTTACAGGCCTGGTGATCTGATTATTGCGGGGAATTTGCCCCTGGCAGCTTTCATGTTCGCCAGGATCCCAGATTTTCAAAATGAGCCATTTGTGCTTAAATATAGTGTCTCGTAAGTTTCATCTGGAGGGGAAAGATGCAGATTTTTGTTGTTTTGCATTCAGGGCCTGCCTTCAGAAATAATTGTTCTAGGGATGTTTGCACTGTCCTCATGTAGCTCAGAACTTCGTCCTTTTTTCAATAAGGAGACAAACACAAGAAATAGCAATAGCTTAAGTAGTCATTGACAGGTAAGACATTGTAGCAGACAATTTTGTGTACTATGCTTAGATCGGACCTAAAGCAGCACAGTTCCAGATTGTCCAAGCCCAGAATTTCAAGTCTGGTGGTGTAAGGGATTCTATTGTGAGTAGAGGAGTGGAGTACTCTTCTCGTGAAACACCTCTGGACTCGTTCAATCGTGTTAATGTCCGATATACAGTGTGGATTTCAGGCGGATGAGCTGTTTTCAAGAATTGATCTGGCAAAGGTTTTGGTTCAATTAGCAATACAATGTTACCAGAGAAGAAGCTTCACAAGATTAGGTTAACAACTCTTAATGCCTTTTTGACAATGCTGTACAGTGAGCTCTGGGGCTTAGATCCTTTGAGATGAGTACTCCTAGGTCCCTGACAGAGTGAGGGTCATCTACGAGATCTTTTCTGCCCAACTTGTGTTTGATGTTCTGAATTTTTCTGTCAATCTGTAGGACAGAGCATTTGTTAGTTGAGATTTGGAGCTGGCAAATGTGCGACCATTCTGACACATAGTCAAAGTTGCTTTGTAGAGCAGCATACATTAATACAGCAAAATAAACTCCACCAGCAGACACTAGTTCCCCTGTAATTTCCCCAAATGTTTCATCTCACTATAGACTCATACCCAAGAACTTCCAGCAATTTCTGGCCTTGATGTTTGCAGTTACAGAAGTCAACAAGGATCTGGTTCTCCTCTCCAACATCACATTTGGCTTTCAGATCAATAACAATTACCAAACGGACAGGACTATCTCTTTAGCCAGCTTCTTTCTTCTCTCCACACGAGGCCAAATGATTCCAGGTTATAAATGTGACAGAAAGGACCCTCTGCTCTCTGTCATTGGAGGTGACAACCCCAAATCCTCACAGCAGATAGCTTCCATCTTCAGCATCTTCAAGGTCCCACAGGTAAGCGGGCTTCACTGGACACAATATGGAGTTTACAAACAAAAGAAACACACAGGGAAGCCAAGGATGAAAATAAAGGTGTTGGGGGTGGAAAAACATCAGAGGTATAAAGGTAAAGGTTCCCCTCGCACATACATGCTAGCCATTTCCAGCTCCGTATCTAAGCTGAAGAGCCAGCACTGTCTAATGATGATTCCATGGTCATGTGGCCGGCATGACTAAATGCCAAAGGCAAACAGAGCACTGTTTATCTTCCCACCGAGGTGGTCCCTATTTTTCTACCTGAATTTTTTACATGCTTTCGAACTGCTAGGTTGGCAGAAGTTGGGGCAAGTAACGGGAGCTCACTCCATTACATGGTGCTAGGGATTCGAACTACTGAATTGCCGACCTTTCTGATCAACAGCCACTGAGCCACCATGCCCCCTTATCAGAGGTCTATGACTTTGATAATCCATCCTATAGTCAAATTGATTTCTGTATTTTATATGACAAGATACATAACCACAAAGAGAGATTGATATAATTCTGAAAACTACTTCCTGACTTTTATAGAAGTTTATCATCTTTTTGCACCTTTCAGTGCAATTTATTCTCTGTATTAGGTAGATACTTTGTGCCTTTGACTTCTAATTTATCTCCAACTAGGCATAATGTGTCGCAGGTGGTTCTTCTTAAGAAGGACATAAGATGAAGTCTGCCACTCATACTGAGTAAAACTAACTGGTGGGACAATGAGCCACATAATGGGGACGTTTAATGTCAGCATTACAATTTATCTTGTCCTTTAAAGATGATTCTCACTTTCTTCAGCTTGGTGTTGGCATTGAGTTCTCTCAGGGAGACAGAAGAGTTTATCCTTCCTTCTTCCGGATTAATCCCAAGGAATTTCCTCAGTGTGTGAGTTTAGTCCGGCTGCTCCTGTATTTCCAGTGGAACTGGGTTGGGCTTCTGGCCCCCGACAATGACAATGGAGAACATTTCATCTCAACTCTGATGCCAATGCTCAAGGAGAAGGAGGTCTGTCTGGCCTTCACTGAAATAATGAAATCCGATTTTTATGCTACTCCAAGTTTGAAATTACATCAGATTTTCAACACTTGGTCTATAGGTGAAGTGGTTATTTTGTTTGGAGAATCCAGTACTATTAGAAATGTACAGGTAGTTATATTTACTTTTGAAGAATGGAGAAATGAAACTTTTGTCAAAGTTTGGATCTTTACATCCAACTGGAAACTTAATGCAATGAACTCACAGTATTTACTGCCAGCTGTAAAGCCCTTCCATGGGGCTTTGAATTTTAGGCACCATACCGGGGATATCTTAGAATTCAGTCATTTTCTCATGTCTTTAGACCCTTTGAACCCACAAGGGTACACCTTTCTCCCACAATGGTGGGAAAGCACCTTTGAATGCAGGTTCTCCAAACCAGGCAAGACCCCTCCAAAGGGGAAAAAACCATGTACAGGAAAGGAGAATTTACAGAATCTGCCATCTTACGTGTATGAAGCAAGCATGACAGGAGAAAGTTACAACATCTACAATGCCATTTATGCTGTGGCACATGGATTACATGCAATGCCTGAATCCAGAGAGCAACCAGCCATGATGAAGCTTGGAAAGAGGATCTCAAATGTTCAGTCATGGAAGGTAATCTCTGTGACTTGTTTTTTAATTCAGTCCACTGAGAGGAAAGCTGCCCGTGTGTATTTCTCGAATTCAATATATGTATGGCATCATATCACTGCATCAAATCTGCATCAGACCAGAATATTTTTTTTAAGAATCAAGCAATTAAGTATAATGTTTTGTTGAAAAGGGGGTTCTGGGGAGGTGGGGAGAAGAGAAATGAGCCAAACCAGTTATCCATGAGATTCATGTGGGAAAGACTTTCCTAAAAGTTCTCCAGAGGTTTTTGGAGGTTCTCTGAGTGATCATTCCAGGGAAATAGCATCATCCCAGAGTAACAGAAAACATAGAGCAAGATGGCAATTTTTTCCCGGATGCTTCAACAATCCCAGTGAGCATATTTGCAGAACTACCTCAGTCTTCCTAAGGACGTAGCCTGAATGCCACTTTTTAAAAAGACTCTTAACTCACTTCATTTTAACCTTGGTTTATGTTTTTATGGCTTGGCATGTTGTATGACCCACCTCATGTATTCAGTTTGCCCTGTGTTGCGCTGAGCAGCTTATTGTGTCAAAGCAGCCTCTGTTGACTTTAGCACACACACACATGCAACAAGACTCAACCTAGTGTAAAATTCATCAGTTTTTTTTATTTCTGCATCAAAGGCTAGAGAATGGATCGGTTTGACCAGTGAAGTCAGAAATCAGGGTCGACACTGTGAGGAAAACAAATCCTTAGACAAATAGGAGAGTATTAGCAAAACAGAAACTTAGAAGGAATGTTTGCTAATTGGCATATAAAAAGATAACCTTGAAGTGTCTTAGAAACATTCTCAAAGTTATTCTTTGTTAAGACACTGAGTTTCCCCCCTTGGAGATAGAGTAATAACGTGATAGGGTAATAAGGTTTCTTCATTATGAATAACTATTTCAGTGGTGGTGAACCAATGGAACGCGTGCCAGAAACAGCACGCCAAACTGTCCCGCGAGCTTTCTGGCACAGCAAACCATCCGTGTGCCCCATGCAACCCCACTGGCTCTGCACTCTGTTCTTGCACTCCAGTGCACGCAACCCCCACAGCCCGTTCTTGCACTCTGTTGTGCACTAGCCAGCTGGCTTTTGCCACGTGGGAGCGCCAAAACCTGGAAGCGCAGCATCCCAGCACATATGCGTCCTCCAAGAGCTGAATGTCTGGTTTCTGATATGTGCAGGTGTGCCAGCCAGCTGTTTGTCACACGTGCATGCGCGCCATGCTGGGCCACTGCACTTCCAGATTTTGGCACCCCTGCACAGCAAAAGCCAGCTGGCTAGTGCGCGACAGAATGCAAGAATGGGCTGTGGGGGCTGCGCGCACTGGAGTGTGAGAACAGAGTGCAGAGCCAGCAGGGCTGCGTGGGGCACGTGGGATGGTTTGGCATGCCTTTCCAGCACGAAGGACAGCATCTGATGATATAAAATTTGTCTTCAGTTTGGAAGGTTGAGGATGCAATCCTGAGACTCTAGAAAGAGAGCAGAGTAGAGCAACAAAGATGATTTGGGGACTAGAGGATAAAATACACCAAGAACAGTTGCTGGAATTGGAGATGTCTAGTTTGATAAAAAGAAGGACTAGGGGGGACATGATAGCAGTCTTCTAGTATCTCAGGGGTTGCCATAAAGAAGAGAGAGTCAAGCTATTCTCCAAAGCACCCGAGGGCAGGACAAGAAGCAATGGATATGGAAACGAATCAAGGAGAGAACCAGTCTAGAACTAAGGAAAAATTTCCTGACAGTGAGGACAATCAATCAATGGAACAGCTTGCCTCCAGAATCTGTGGATGCACTACAAAAAGGAAAATTTTGAAGGAGAAGTGGTTAAAAACTTGGTGTTAGTCCTGATTGCTCAGATCTCCACCAAGGAAATTCCTCTAGATTCTTAGATACGGCCATCACACCATGATAGAAGCATATAATGTCTCATTTGTGGCTTTCAGCCTTTTGTCCCAATGGTGCTTTTTCAAAAGATAACTGGATTTTGGTTTTCCCTTGAACACATTTTGCTTCTTATCCAACAAACTTCTTCAGTTCTGACTGGAGGATGAAAGGTTGTATAGTCCTTTCAGTCATGTGGTTGTTAGCAGTCATTCTGGGAGTGGTTGAGGTTTCTCTGTGTCCTCAGGATCACCTGAATAGTACAAATGGGTGTGGAAGCTTCTTGGAGCTGCTGAAAGGACCCTGTTGCAGACTGTGGATAGATGATGTTGTCTTCTTCCCCCTCTGTTGAGGGAAGGCTGTTCAATCTTAATGTAGATGACCTCTTGGACTCTGCTTTCAAACCAGCTGTCCTCTCTGTACAGAATGTGGACTCCCACCCTCCACCATTCAGTCAGAACTGAAGTAACTTCTTGGATGGGAAGCAAAATGTCTTCAAAGCAAGTCCAGTTGCCTTTTGGAAAAGCACCTTTGGGACAACCATGACCTGGATGATGGAGAATTTCCAAAGACATCATTCAGCCTACAGCTCCAATTTCTGAAGGTCTCTTTCCCTTCAGCTTCTTCCCTATTTGAGGAAAGTCCACTTCAACAACAGTGCTGGAGATGAAGTCTACTTCTCAGAAAATGGACTGGGATCTGCTCGTTACGATCTTCTCAACTGGGTTCTCCTACCTAATCGATCTTTTGTCTCCGTGAAAGTTGGGCGAATAGATCCCAGGGCACCCATAGGCCAGGATTTCACTATTAACATGGATGCAATTGTCTGGACAAGAAAGGTGAGGTGAGAGGTAAAATAAATTGAGCAGAAAGCAACAGATGGAAACTAATCAAGGAGAGAAGCAGCCTAGAACTAAGG
>JANHFJ010001661.1:8740-19507 GCA_032468195.1 Cerberus rynchops
TTAGGCTAGAAACAACTGCCTTATTTACAGGATTAATCCTGTAAAGTTAATCTTTACAGGATTAACCCTGCAAAGTGAGAAAAAAAAAAACAAAAGGAGATTTTTTTTTCTAACAACCGGTTCTCTGAACTGCTTATAATTGTTACCACTGGTTTTATAGAACCGGTGCGAACTGGCTGAATTTCACCTCTGCTTTCCATAGAAAATCATTGGAATCATCAGAAAGGGTGTCAGCCATATTGTGCTTACAGTTTAAATACATTAATAATATAGGTACATCCCCCATGTTTTCTCCCATCATTGCTCCTTCCAACATTATTGGTTATGTGGTTGTGTGCAACTTATACATAAGCAGTTGTCATGGTTATTGTACTGTTGTTGGGTTCACAATCTTTACCAAACCCACCCCTGGAAAACACCTAACAATGCTTGGCAATAATACTGCATAACATGTTTGTCTCAGTTAATGGATTCTTTCCTGACTTCCCATAAACATCTCAAAAGTCCCTAGCTTTCTATAGACTTGTTTATGTCAAAGTAACCTTGTTCCCAGAATCACTCACTTAAATGATATTCCAGCTGGCCTAGGTCACTCAAGGGTGACTTTTCATAGTCTACTCTTATAAAAATGGTCTTACTTTGGTTCATCTTTTACAGGAATAAATCTTATTTCTCACAATAATAATCTTTAGGAGTCTTCTAGATGGCCATAAGGTACAGAGTCCAGTATCATCAACCTTTGGTCATGTTGGTTTGGCCTGCTGGAAATTGCTTATCCCAATCTGATTACATATATGCCATTTTGGCAGCAGTTTCCTTTCCTCAGAATAACAAACAAGAATTTGGTCTTTTGGTCTTTAAGGGAGCAGGTATAGATTGGATTTTTTTTACTTGGTATAATATTAATCTCATATTATAGAAAGGCGCTTCTAGACTAATTTTCAGGAGAGTGCAGAACATGAATATCAGAGATCTATTATTTCTTTAGCAGTAAACTACTTGTGATATTGCCTAGATCAGGGGTCTCCAACCTTGACAACTTTAAGATTTGTGGACTTCAACTCCCACAATTCTACTTGTGAAGTCCACAAGTCTTAAAGTTGCTAAGGTTGGAGATCCCTAGCCTAGATTACTATAATATGAAACTACTTTAGTTAATTCATCATGGACAAATGAATGACAGGAAATATAAATGTTCGCTTTTCATTCCATGCCATTTTATTAGTTGATTCAAATTTGATTCTCAGGTTCAAATTTTTATCTTGAAAATTAGCTTTGGTAAAGGAGTAGGTCCTTTCAATTTGTTACAAATGAGCCAAGACTTAATTTGAAGGTTATAAAGTTGTAGAAGCAAAGCAGCTTCCCTCTTTTCTCTCAATGAAGACATGATTTGTCCTTGGAAAAAACAACAACATTTGCAACAAGCTGGAATTGATTTTCTATTCCCAAGATAATTTTTATTAATAGTTTAAAAAAGAAGAAGATGGTAGCTTTGCTATTTTTTCCTGGTAGAGGAAGTTAAAGTAGCTGCTGGTGATTATTTAGGTAGAATATAATGTCTACTTTTTAAATTTAGCTAATGGTTAAATGGCATTTAACATTCATGAATCATAGTCTACAATTAATTCAAATCTGTGTAGTAAATCTTACAGCATTTTGGAATATTGTTCAGTTATTGCTCCAATTCCATAGAGAAAAGTTTTTCCGTGGTCCAGAGGGCGTGGTTTTGCCTGCAGCCTGCATCTCATGGATAGGACTTCACTTGTTTATGTGGACCGGTTACTGGCATGCCACGGACTGGGGATTGGGGACCCCTAAACCAAATTGGATTCAAAGTTTTTTCAGGAGTGAAAAAATATACAGTTGCCAGCTACCTTTTCGAGATAATACATGAATTTTGTATCCAAAAAGACAATAGCAACAAATAATAGGCCTGCTGTTTAATTTCTAAGCAATATTTACCATTCTGCTTTTTCAGGTCTCAATCTGTGGTGGAACCAGGAATATTAAAGCATGAAGAACAGAATGTGAATGAGAACACCCAGCCACTACTAGCTCTAGATTGAAACTGAAATCCCTTCAAAATACAGCTGTATCTCAGACTTCAGTGGTCCACAATCCTTTTGAAGCAAATGACAGGTTTAATACACATTAATGTGCATTCATCTTAAAAAAATCCCAAGCACTCCATCTTTGTGGAGCAAGTAATGATTATCACCAGCCATGTGTCTGTGTCCAAAGCCAGAGGTAAAAGATTCCTTGTGGCCAGAATAACAAGTGAACAAGTCTGATTGTAAAACAATTTTTTATAAGAGTGCATTATATTAATAATGTCAAAACACAGATTGCTTTTTGTGATCTGTCACTGAAAGATGGATCCATTGAAGTTCTTTCATATTGTTGAGGCAGAGATTTACAGTTTTGTTTAAGTAACAATTAGAAGGCATGCATGCCTGTGGATATACACATACATATGTATTTACACAGCCACTTTAAAAATGTCTTGAGTTTAAATACTGCAGTAAGAAGCCAACCTTGGTTTGCAGCACAGAAGTATCACATTCGAAGTTTCTCCTAATTATCTCCCATCATCACCAGCAGCATGGTATCAATCATGTTTACTAGGCATAATAGAAATCGTAATCTAATCATTTTGGAGGGCACCCAGCTGGGAAAGTTGGCACATGTGAAATACATGCAAAAACAAGCAGGGTGTCTTGAATGTCTTGGGATATTAATATTCCAACTGAGGATTTTTCATTTAGGTCAATTGAGCTCAGCAGAATTCCCTAAGTATATTTTCTCCTGCAATCAGTTAAAGATGTAGCCAAGTCAGGTTTGACTGACTGCAAATATAGGTTATATTTATAATAGAAAGAAAAAGCTTGGGATAAGTTATTGAATATACTACCATTAGAAAGAAAAGTGGAACAAATCATAAAATATCCAGAGATCAAAAGCCAAAGAACAGATTGCTATTCTAGACTTTGTTCTTTTTTTGGGTCCCATTCAATCAAGAAATAAAAACAAAAACTATTTTTTTTTAGAAATCAGCTATATCAAGATTGTTTTGTGATTTTATTTCTTCAAATATAGTAAGCACTTTAGTTGCATATCATAATATGACATAGCAGTATTTAACAATCTTTAAACAGAGAACATTTGTGAACAGAAACCATATTCATAAAGAAACTTAATCACCACCAGCCAAGGATGGCTATGCAACTCCTACGTGGTACCCGGAAGCAACGATGTTTTCATGCAGTGGCCATATATGATGAATCAAATCATATGTTGCTATTAAGTATCTTTACTGGGGACTTGGTCTTTTAGGAACTGTCTAATCTATAGTGCTAAAAATATTGCTTGTACATTTTTCTGCAGAGACGGTATACTTTAATTAACATTTCTATTGTCCTAAAGCTGAGTATGACTTTATTTCTTCTATGAAACCAGTAACACTCAATCAGTCATTTCTTCTAAGTGAAATACAGGGTCTCCATTCATAAAGGAAGCTTTCTCTGGACCACAGCTTTCTCTGGACCACAGCTTGTCCTGGTCAAAAATCAATTTATTTGTTTATTTATTGCCATGGATCCAACAATGAAAACTGTTAATCATAATCAAGCAAGTGAGTTTTTAATCAATGTATGGTTTAGGGAAAATGTGCTGCACTTAATGTTTCAGTAGGATTTCATACCCTCCAAAAACAATGACCAAATGCATTGTAAATTTTGAAAAAAGGCTTCAACAAGCATTAAAAACTTATCTAAAGACCTGCGTAATTTATTTTCACAATGAAAGAATGTTTGGCACTTGTTCTTTCTTCATTAACCATTCACCACTCTCACAAATGTTTCTTGTTTTCAGTGGGTTTTGCATACAAATGGATTACAGCCACTTATTTCAGCTGTCTCTCACATTTTTCTGTGCCACATGGGTTAGGGTTATTGATATTGATCAACATTTGACACTTAGCTCTGTAAATTTATGTACCCATTCAATAATCACAAGAAGGATATTTTACCAATCAATTATTCCTACGGTGGACAAAAATGAGATTTTAATGTTTATGGTGGCCAAAACAAAGAAAAAAGAGGTCAAACATTTTATTGGTGTATTAATATAAAATCCACACACATCCAAGTTAACAATTTAACTCGGTTAATAAATCCTAAAATTGTGAAGTAAATAAGTTTGTGTGTAGATTACAATATACTTCGAAAATATTATAGGAACAGCTTTCCTAAAGAATCTTGGCATTACTAAGGTTGAATATAGATAAGTTTTAAGTCTGCAGTTCTACAGTGCATCACTTTTAAAATATGCTTCTTCCAGTAACATATAGGAGTATAATAACTTTGAAATGAAAAAAGTCGAAACTGAAACATGTATACCCTGTGTAATATACTTTTCAGTTAAGGCTTATTAGCAGTAGTTCAAGGAAACTGTGCTTAATTACTGTGAGCCAAAACTCAGATTTGATACCGGAACAGACTGTGGTGCATGTGTTAGGATAGTAAAATTATTTGGAAATAATGCTTTGAATTTCACCCAAAGTATGAACCTTGAGCCTTTAATATTAATATTAATTAATATTGATTAATGCAGATGTTTTTGAAATTTCTGCACCAGAATTATAAATGGCACAGCTACTGCTTTAAGGCATTAGGTCACGAGGAGTTCTGAAAAAAAAGAGGCTCTGCATCAATTAATATGATAGAGATGATAGTCTTGTTCCTCATAAGGTCCAGAGCTTCTCTTTAAAGGATGTAGAGCTCTAGCGCATGTCTTTCTGTGTCCATCAGTACACCTATGCACATACACAGGCAGCCCATATACTAGTTTTGAAAGCTCTTGAATTTAAGGCACATGCTACCACAAGCATTCTTAAATTTTGAGATATCATCCTAAAATGATAATGAATGTGTATGAGAACCCCCCTCCCCAGGAATTAGACTAATAATTTTATTTTGATTAAGGTTGGACATGAAATAAATATGGAATCTTTGATACTCTCTGATGAATCATAGTGATGATGCCATTTAGTTGGGTGAGGAAATATCTGCATACAAACCAAGCTCAGAGAACGCCAAGAACTCCACAGTTCCATCCTGAGCTATAGATGTTCTTTCCTATAAAATAGACTCTTTCTAATAATTTAATTACAAATTATACATCAAAAATCAAGGCTAGAATCTTGCAACTTTATTATATAAAATGTTTTATAAAAATGTTTTATAAAAACATGTAAATGGGAGTCCATCTTTTTAAATAGGAATTTCCTTGATTTTGCATAATCCCTGAAATCAGTCCTGCATATTCATGAGAAGCACCTTTTTTCTGCCCATCATTTTTTTTTGGCCATATTTTTTTGTAGCAGCAATAGAATCATACTAAAAGGGTGCTCCAAACTTTAATCAGTAGACTGGGTATAATTAGCTATTTGCTGTCTATATCTACCTTTCCCAAAAATCCATTATGAAAGTCTAGTCATTTAAAATAATAATAATAATAATAATAATAATAATAATAAAATATTGAAATTCTGTAATTTGCATATTTTTACAGGAATTCCAAAGAAACAGGCACACTACTGATGGGCTGCTACCAGACCTACAAGAGATATACTATTTATTTGGCAGAGATGCCAGAGACTCAAGAAAATTTCTGAGAGAAGCCAAACTATATAATTTTCTATAACATAAATAATTAAGGAGAAGGTGAATTGTAGTCAGTTTACACATTCCTTGTACCTGTGATAAGAAAAAGAGGCATCTGAAAAATTGATTTGTACAATTTTTAGTATTGAAAAGTCAGAGCGTGAATATCAAGCCTCAAACAATATCTATTATTTTAACATTGGTACTCCTTAAGATGTTTCCAACCCTCAGTTTGACAATTTTTGTCATAGCAAAGAACAATCAAGGCGGATTAAGAGATTATTCAATCTTTGAAATGCTGTATTTTGTGCAAATTATGACCAGATGTTATTTCCAGAAGCACCTGTTGATTTTGCAGACCTACATTTGGAATGTGTACCTTGACACATTTCTGTGCATAAAATTACACCAATCCTGTACCTTTTGACAATGAGCAATTAATTGCTTATAACTAGTCTTAGTGGACATAATTTGAAACATCTATGCAAAGCTGTTTAAATGTTAGCCTTGCTTATTGCATCATAGAGCTATTTTATTAAATCAAAGAGGAATGTAAAACTATATAGTGGCTACAATAGCAAAAAAGAGAACAAGCTCAAAATTTGGCACTGAAAGATTGAATGAAAATGAATAATTTAAAAAGTTTCATGATCATTAATAGGAAAACCAACAAACATAACTATATATGTTACTTTCTCTGTCTTAGTTTCATATAGGATATGAAATTGGTTGTAATTGAGAACAAAAATGTTACAAAATGACTCCAGATAGCAATTATTAAAAATTAGAAATAAACACAAAATTGGGTAAAATTTGCTCTTAACTAGAATTGGACAAAGGAAATGTTTGTTCATCCTTTGACTTGGAAGGAAAAAGCCACTTTTGATGAAATAGATTGCTGCTCGTATAAGGCTTCGCTGTTTCTAAATTAATATAAAAAGGAAATTAAAAGAAAAGTTCAAAAAGAAAGTGGTTCAAATAGAACAGAAAAAAGTATCCATACATACTGTTTCTGATGAAAAAATGTCCTTATCTATCAAAAATAAGATACAAAGCCACCTATTTGTCTTATCTACAGCTCACCCTATAAATCCACTGGATGAAACCAACGTAGAATTATAAAAGGTAACAATAATACATTTTCATATTGTTCTATATGAGCTTATGGTTGCTTTTATCACAAGACAGGTGGATGTAGTGTTTGAGGACACAGTCCACTAAATACTGCTTCTGAATAGCCTTCTCATAATGATCAGAAATTGCACAGTCTGGAAATCTGCATTCCTTATGATTACATTCAGGCTTTTGAAGGTGGCTTTTACATCAAGGAGTTCCAAAAGTATATATATATATAAAGTCTGGCACAAGTTTTCTTTTAAAATGTAGCACAGGATGTTCTTTGGCTGATAAAAGCATAGAATTCCAACTTGCAGCATGAATACAGAGCAATCAGATCAGTGCTGTAATGGGGCAGTGCACAGAACAGGATGCTTGAAAGTCCTTACACATTCTTGATACAGTTGCATTTAATTTTTGTTGTACTTCTCAGCACACAGTGTGAATCTTGAAAGGGGAAAACTTCAAGACCATTTAAATAGCTGGCAGGGTGCGTCGCTGTTGTGACGTTAACTCTGGGTGCCAGACATCCACAATGAATATCAGCCGATAAGCATCAGCATCCTGCCACACTTCATGTTCAAAAGAATCATCAAAAATGAGAACCTTCCCTTCTTCCCAGAATCTGAAAGAAAAAACAAATTATATTTTACTTGCTGCCTATGAGAACTCAAAACTTCCAACTGTATCTATATCCTGGATGAAAAATCTACATAGCTGATCAAAGTCACCAGGTTTATTTAAAGCAGGGGTGTGAAACTCGCAGCCTATAGCCTGGATGCGTCATATGCTGGCCACGCCCACACCCAGTTTAGCGAAGGGGAAAAAAGTCACGATACATCACAATACCTCACATGACGACACCATGACAATGCGAGTTTGACACCCCTCATCTATAATATCATACAGGTAGTCTTTGACTTACAACCATTTGTTTAGTGATTTTTTGAATCTATGATAGCACTGGAAAAAACTGATGTATAACCTTAACAACTGTCACAATGTCTCCATGGTCACATGATCAAAATTTGGGCACTTGGTAACCAACATATATTTATTACAGAGTCCTGGGCTCACATGACTGCCATTCACCTTCTCAGCTGACTTCCAACAAGCAAAGTCATGGATATTCTTAATGACCGTGTGATTCACTTAACAGCTATGGCAAAAAGGTCATAAAATCAGACATGAATCACTTAACAACTCCCTCATTTAGAAATAGAAGTTCCAGTCATAATTACGGTTATAAATCAAAGGCTACCTATAGTTCTTATTTCTTTCATTCCACCAGATGAAAAACTGACAACTTTGATGGGAGCTAAGCTGTTTATACTATTTCTCCATAAGGAAAAAAAATATTGGAAATAGTGTTTGGTACTATGTCTTATTCCTTGGATTTGTTTTTCACCTCCAAATATGCAAGTCTCATTATTGGATAATAGGTAAGGAAATAAAGGCAATGTGGGAGATGCACATGATAAGAAGGAAGGGACTCTAACAGTGTGTGAAATAATACCACATTTTGAAGTTGCTAGACATTCAAATAGGTATTATAGTGAGAACAATTGAAAAAAACCAATCAAGACTAGGCAAGACAAAATTGTAAGGTATATTACAAAGA
The DNA here is from genome assembly GCA_032468195.1 of Cerberus rynchops. Lineage (NCBI taxonomy): Eukaryota > Metazoa > Chordata > Lepidosauria > Squamata > Homalopsidae > Cerberus > Cerberus rynchops. The sequence continues at coordinate 17,141 of JANHFJ010001661.1, forward strand.
TTTCAACTCTTTTATATTTTATGTAGAGATGAACTGAGAGAGAAATGTTTTATCTGTTAAGAGACATTGCACTGCCATAAAGATTACCTCTCATTCCCTGGGCTGGCTTTTAGTCATGAATTAACAAGAGTAACCTAAAAAGGAGAAGGATTTTTTTGTGTCACTGGACACCAGAAATTTTGAGAGCCTAATACTGGCATCCTCACAATTTGACCAATCATATAATTCCGATTTTCCGGAAAGTAAACTCTGTGATCCATGCATACACTGTACATGTGTTCCAAAGCAGCCAAGAAGATAGCTGCAATGGTAGGATTGAAATTCTACTTTTTTTTTACATGCATTGCAACTGTACATTGCACTTACAAAGGAACAGGACTTCAATCACACTTTTGCAGCTTGCCATCTTGACCTTTTTGACCTACTAGCGAAGGATTCCCTCTCTTTCATTGCATCATCATCACAGTTTCTCAGGATATTCTTTACCTTCCCAACTCAGTTTCACCTTTTTTTAAAGGAAGGGAGGGGCGATCTGTGGGCAGCCATGCAAAGAAAAGTTTGGATTGCAGCCCCATGCCATAACTTTGTTATAAACAATTATGAAGCTAATAGTTGTTCTTTACTTTGCAACATCAAATTGTTTTTAATGGTAACAACCTCAAATTATGATACTCAGATGAAGCAGGAACTTGGATGATGCCAAATTTAATGCCTGTGTAGATATTGTTAAGTACAATTACCATAATATATAGACCCAGCTAGGTGAAGATAAGCAAGCTTTTAAGCATTATGTCTGTACTCTCTCTGATGGTTTTTTGCTAGCTTAGCTTATAATGAAGATGTTTCTCTTGGCTTCCATACCAGCTCTTACTTACTTGACACTCTAGGGAAAAATGTGTTGTGAGGTGAGGAAAAGATACCTGGTTTCTTGAGCACACCGTATCCTGCAGCCTTCTTTAGGAATGACCAGGCCTAAATGCATCCTTAACCTACAATTCGTGGGCCCTGTGTGAGGCCAGACATGGGTCCCTGGATGCATGACAGAATACTTGATCTGCAAAAAGATGTATGGTTGATTTTCAAAAACTCATGTCAATTATGTCAACCTTCTAGAAATATAAATAAACTATATCTAGTTGAATCCAACCCAAATGACTAAAGTTTATGTTAGGCCCCCTACCTGCAGTTTTGAAGCAAATTGTGAACAGCATTATGGATGAAAATGAATTTCAGCTCTTCAGACCACACGATAACATTTTAATTAAAACTGAGTCTCCTAGAACTATTCTAATTCCATTTAATTAACATATGTAAATGCTTTTATGTATATGTCATTGAATGTCTATTGCAGATTATATTTTCACTTTAAAAATAAGGATGTAAGTATATATATTTTTACCAGTGGCTTTATTCACATGTATTAATCATAGTTTAAAGAGACATACTGTAAATGTCTTAATTTTATCCACTCCTCTCATATAACCAACAGGAAGTTTTAATGTCAAATTGCAAACTGAAATTTGTGATTATATAGTAAAACATTAAAGCTGGCTGGAGAATACTGGGAGTTGAAGTCCAAACATCTTAAAGTCGCCAAGGTTGAGAAACACTGCATTAAAAGATCAAGACAATTTCCAATCAAACCTGATTGCAGGTTTGAGACAAAAATATTTGTCTCTATTTTTTTTAGTCCAGCCAACAGCTAGAATTGTCTTGTGATCTCCCTCCAAGTGCAAATGAAGACCAACTCTACTTAATGTTTTTTTAACCACAACCAAGGATATTTAGGTGTTGTTTATTTGTTGTAGATGATTAAACTATCTATTTGTTAACTGATTTCTGAAGCTGAATCATATTGTTGGCATTAAACACAATTCCAGAAGCAGACCAGGCAATTCAATCAAATCAGTTTATGTTAGAACTTTTTATAAATAAAAAAATTAGGTTAGCACAATCCTATTTGAAATAAACTTAATTTTAGCCATGGTATGTATAATTTAAAGGTTTGCATTTCTGAAATTAGTTGTATCTTCTTCTAGATCAGGCCTGTCAAACTGCTGGCCCGCAGGCTGGATGTGTCACACGCAGGCATACCTAGTGGTGGGATTCAAATAATTTAACAACTGGTTCTCTACCCATATGACTGGCTAGGTAGGCGTGGTTGGATGGTCATGTGACTGGGTAGCCGTAGCCAACTTGACATCACTCATGTTGAAGGGTGCCTTGCCTTTCCTGGCCTCTTCTTGCCCCACCCCTCCCCCAGCCATTCCTCGCTTGGCACCTTTTGCGCTTTTCACCCCTTGGCCGGCGACCAGACACTCCCCTACTTTGCCTAGACTGGGAGGGCGGGTGGGGGAAGGTCAGCTG
>JANHFJ010001661.1:37026-54807 GCA_032468195.1 Cerberus rynchops
ATGAATGTATTTTTTTTCTTTTTATGTACACTGAGAGCATATGCACCAAAGACAAATTCCTTGTGTGTCCAATCACATTTGGCCAATAAAGAATTTTATTCTATTCTATTATAAATATAAATAAACTGACTTTAATCACAGTATTCACAATTATCACACTATTTAATGAAAAGCTTGCTGTCCGTATATCTTTGAAACTACATAGGCTACCCTAGAATAAAACTAGGAAAATTACTACCTTTAATGATTCAGGTGTAAATTATATATGTAATATAACACTCCTGGGAATGATTAGTAGTTGAAATGCATTTTGTGACAAATGATTTCTTTTTGCATAATAAAACTTCAGCTTTTAAGTCTGAACACTGCAATTTCAGCCACTGGAAACAGACAAGTGTATTTGCATTAGGCTTGTATTCAATTCACTTTAATAAAGAGATTTGTAGAAGCGGGTGACCTGATTCTCTTTGTAGATGTGAGAGGTAACATGAATATATCACTTTGACAAAACAGTTTATATTACCCCCAATTGCTTTGAGCTGCAGGAGAAGGTTCATCTTAGCATTCTCTGTACCAGGCGTGTCAAACTGGTGTCCCATGGGCCGGGTGCGTTATATGCAGGCCATGACCCCCCCCCCCAGTTCCGCAAAGGGAAAACCATTATGAAACATCATATGATGGCAACATGACACTGCGACTTTGACACCCGTACTCTATTATGCATTGGTCACTTATGTTTTGGATGACTTCAGCACGTGTGTGAAGATCACCCACAGCTTCCCAAAAGCACACTATGGATGATTTTTGGAATGAGTTAAGGATTCTCCAGTCTGGCAGCTTCAGCATACTTTCAAATTTCCACAGCATTTGTCAAAGCTGGCAAGAGTGTAACTGCAGGACTTTTGTCCCACAAATACAAAAAAGCATTTCTCTCTCCCTATCATTTCCCCAGCATGAGTTCTGGGGGAGTGGGGGGGGGGAGTGAGAACAGTTACCAAAAGTCTGCAACTTGGAAAGATGTTGCTGTCATTGGACTACCTGGCTTGACTATGCTTAACCTGTTTCTTCAGTTACTGCTTGGGACATTCTGAGGTATAACTTGAAAAAGACAAGACCTAGGCAGAAATTCATGAGGACTTCTCAGGAACTAATGTGATTTGTTTCAAATCTCAGGCAGAAAGAGGGTAACATTATGAATGTGCAGTGAAAAGAAGTAAGGCCGGATTACACCCTGACTCCTCACAAAAACCTTTAATTTTAATTACTAGTTCATAACAACATTAATTTTCATTGAATTATTTCATTTTTATCTAATTTATTTTGATTATTACTTCATTTATTTTTATAATTAACTTAAGATGGCAAACATATCTAATACTCCTTTCTCCTGATTATTCCTTCCTCTTCCTATTTCTCCACAACAACTACCCTATGAGGTGAATTAGGCTGAGAGAGAATGACTGTGTCAGCCCCAGACTTGCTGTCCGGTCTGGGGTTGCCATTCATGTGGGGATTAGGGCCCGTGAGCCCATGCTGATGTGCCAAGTCAGACATCTGGACTGGGCCAAGGGAAGCAGCTTGGACCCCTGCACAGCCGCCGAGCCTGCAAACCCTCCACACTTACCGCTGGTGGCAAAAGGGAGCCAATATCTAGTCCTCGTCTGGATGCTGGGATTCGCAGCTTCGGCCCAGCACTCAGCTGTGGAGCAAACAGCTGATGAGCACAGCCGGCGCAGATGCACACAGAGTATTGGCTGGAAATCAAGGCAGGGCGAGCCAGCTCCAAACCAGCAAACCCGGCTGGGATAGGCAGCGTGGTCGTGGGGCATGTGCACTGAAGGCAAGGTGGGCAAGGAGCACTTAAACAGTGGCAGGAGCACCTGGATGCAGCACTGACTTCATTTCACTTTTCTGTGTGTGTCAGTATGTGCCAGTGGCTTGTTGCAGAGGATTAAACATGGTTTCACTGACTTTCACTAAGTTCTTCTCGTTCATTCTGTGGCCAAACGGAACCTGACAGACTGGCCTAAAGTCACCCAGTTGGCTTTCATACCTAAGGTGGAACTAGAATTGTCTCCTGGTTTTTAGCCTGGCACCTTAACTACTAGACCAAACTGGCTCTTAGCAATTGCTGAATTTAGGAACTGCTGAATTTCCAGTCAGTTAACAATTGCTACTTAAGTGGTAACTTGTCCAGTGCAATTTTCTTCAAATATTACTGTCAGATTCAATAAAAATTTGTTGCAGGTTTATCTGTCTGTCAGCCTGCCTGTCTGTCTGTCTGTCTGTCATCCATCCGTCTATCGTTTATACAGCATCCATCTTACCTAAGTGTCTCTAGGTATAAACATTTAAGAGACTGAAAGGTATTTTGAAAGTATTCAAATTAATTTTTAATAGATTACATCCTGGCTTGATGCCCATAAATTTAGGAGCTTGGAAACTACACAGGAATATCAAATTCCTGGATATCAAAACATAGAACATTTTTCAACATGTGAGCCACTGGTAGCTTACCAAGAAACTGCTGCCTCTCTGCCCGCCGTTTCAGTGTCATCTTTACTAGATCATCAGGGACATTTGGCAGATTGGCCACTTCACCATAGGTGGTGATAGTTCGCTGTAGTATTTCATTGCTTCTCATTTTCTCAGCCAAGTCGTCCTCACTCTGCATGTGATAATAAAGCATTAATTAGTATTGAAATTTCTATCAAATTTAAAGCAAGGGTTAAATTAATCAATGGCTGTCAAATAATAACATTTATCCCAAAATCACCATTATGTGAGTACTAAAGTTTAGATGTGCAAAAACTGGATATGACAGATACATAATTCTTGAATACAAAATTCATTAAACAAATGGCCATAAATTGAGGACTACCTGTACATTTTCACCAGATAATTTCAGGCTGCAGGGTTAGGGAACGTACTCTCATTTTAGGAATACATCACCTGAGAAGGGTAGGAGAGCGAACACCATGCCTTAATCCCTTGTAATGTGAGACGCTCAAAGGCATTCAGAAGAGGAAAGGCATGAGCTAGCTAGCTCTTCTACTCATGTAAGGAAGTGTTACATTATATCACCTGTTCCCTTCTTTCAGGGGAACCCTGAAAGCTGAAGAAGTAGGATCAAAGTGATCCTGCTTTAAAAATTATGCAGTTAACCATTCATTTTTTCCCGGACAGGAAAAACCCTAGCTCTCTCTAGAGTTATGTAAGGAATTCTTTTTTTTTTCCCCTTCCAAATCACCTATGTAACTTGGGCCCTTGATATTTGCAATTTATACTCAACTCCTTGCCACTTAAGTTATTGGAACCATCCAAATGTATCTCTCTTTCTCCGATCTTTGGGGCTGACTTAAATGGGTATTTGGGACTTCATTCCATTCACTCAGTGCAATATAAGTATATGAAAGATATAACAATGAACCCGAATTAGTGCCTTGCTTGTGTTTAGCCAATATGATTAGGATAAATTTAAATGATCATTGCAATGCCATGAAAGAAATGTCTTAATTTCAATTATTTAGATCCAAAAATCTAAATTTTATCATCACTTGTCTCTAACTACAACTTTGTTGGATATGGCTAGCTATCAAATACTCCCTCACACACAAACAGGACTATTCAGCTTCAAATGCCTTTAAAACTTTTTCTGTTTGGTGGCACAGTGGTTAGAATGCAGTTTTGCAGGCTAACTTTGCTGACTGCCAGCAGTTCGATTCTCACCAGCTCAAGGTAGACTCAGCCTTCCACCCTTCCAAGGTCTGTAAAATGAGGACCGAGATTGTTGGAGGCGATATGTTGACTGTAAACCACTTAGAGGGCTGTAAAAGCACTGTGAAGCAGTATATAAGTCTAAGTGCTATTGCTATTCTCATCCACAAAATAATGAAATGGCAATTCTATGCTATAAAGAATCCATAAGTGAACTTCCCATGTTTTCCCTTAGAAAACCAGAGGTTCATAACATGCAGAATCAGGGCTACCTGTGCCCACCAGTCCCAAAAACATGGGTCTGCTTTCCAATCCATACAAAAGTTAGTAGCAAATTGGAATTTTCAATATGACAAAATGAAAAACAAATAACATTGAGAAAAAACCATTCACTCTATTAAGTTTTCCCCTCTCTCCTAGTCTTAATTTTATAGGAATGCTTTCTTTCAAAGTCAGATCTTGGCCTCAAAAAAGTAATCATTCCCGCCAGGGTACTTTTCGTGCCATGCTACAATTTGGCCATTAAATTCCATAGTTCACTATGCTCTCCACGGTTTTTTTGTCAGTTCTGATCCATATAATTTCCTGATTACTATACTTATTAAAAAAGAGAAATAAAGGAAGATAATCTCAGTTCAGAGGAATTTGTCAAAGTCCAATTAACTTAGTAATGTACCCTTACTCTATCACTATTAACCTATGAGTTAATATTGCATTTTCCCTATATGCAGTGGAAGCTTGGTACATAATTGCTTTGAAACTCATTTGAATTTGGTAGTCAACGCATTTTGATGTGAAAATTTTATCCTGGTAGTCATTATTTGTTTGGTATTCAACACACAAGCTAGAATTGTCAGTGTTACTGCCTTGTGACTCACTACGTTATTCCTTATGGGAAAAAATTGTTTGATACTCATCACACCTCCTGGAACCAATTAATGATGAGTACCAAGGTACCACTGTATTTTAAAGAATAAAATAAGTGATAGATTATAACATCAGAAGTTGTTTCCTAATGCAATTCTTTATTTCCTAATATCAATTCTTTACTTACTTTACTTCATTTGCAATCAGTAAAAAATCTTGGATATAATGAGATATACCATAGTTTGATTTTCCAGGCACAACTTTTTGCTTTCTTGTTTAATTTTTACCTGGGCTTTTCCATATCTTGCTCGAGGACTTTGGGGATACTTGCTTACCAAAGCTTCAAATGCCTTTAAAGCTTCTTCTGTTTTCCCCTGAAAGATAGAGCTATACTATAAATAAAGAAGAGAAATCCTTACAATTATTATTTAAGTAAGAATGCATCTCAGATATGTTGGATGCTTGCTCCCACAAGGCCCAAACAAGGAAATATAAATATTGAAACCCAACACATGTAGATGGAAAAAAAGTTAGGGACAGCAAAACCTATAGTGTCAGGGAAGCATGGTGCAATATTTGTACTTAAAATATAATATACAATTTTAAGAACAGATACAATGATGTTTTGCAAATCCATTATTAAAATATACTAAAAAATATACTATACAAATAATGGTATAAATTCAGGGAAGAAAACAAAATTCTGTAGTTCCTGGATTTAAAATGAATGTCCTAGGAAAATTAAAAAGGCCTTGGTAGGTATTTAAAATATAACTATTTAAAAGGGAATTAACTTTGAATAATTTTTGATCACTATGTTAAGAAATTAACATGAGCCATTTATCATAAAAATCCTCTTTATCTGAAAGAGATTATGACAAATGGCTTGTGCTAATTTCTATAGTTGCAAGAATATCATTCTAAAGACAAGATTGGCTATATATCAATTACTGGCATGTTGATGTTAATGAATGTTCAGAGATATTAAAACATTTCTGCTAAGCCAATGCCACTCACACACTTTTTTTTCCCAGAGGAAGTTTACTAGCAATTAATTTAGCAATGTGGCATGATACATGGACAGACAGACAGACACACACACACGCACTAACTTGCTGTTTTAATTTTGCAAACTAAATTTTACCTTTTTGCGTAGCTTTTCTGCAGCATCAAGTTCAACTTTAATACTTTTATCAAATTTATTGAGCAATTTTGGTTTCTTCTTTTTTACTATGAAAGAGTATAAAAAAACCACAAAATTTCCACAAATTCAGTAAAATTGGAGAATACTTTAGAGCAACTCAGGAACTCTAGTATAATAAATCACATTTTCCATTCATAATAATTTGCAAACTAAAAATTGTATCGTGGTATCAGCTTGTTTCCCATTTTTTCTCTGCTTCCTCTTTCCTTGCCCCAAACCTGCCCCACACTTGTAACTCCAAAGATCTCTCTCCCGCCTTTCTGCCAGTCTCATTATCCTACCTGGTTTCTACCATTCCAAATGTGGTAAGTAGAAAAGCTGTAGCTTTTATTGTTTGGAGGTCTCAATATACACATATGGGATCAACATGAGCATAAAATATAAATAAGTAAGAAAGCCTCCTCCTCCAAGTAGTGGGTGGAATAAAGACAAAAAAATAAATTTGATACAATAAAATCTAAATTATTTAATTTAATATGGTCACTTTTTGTGCACAGTATCTTTTTTCTGCCCTTTGGAGGGGTCCTTGGGGATAAAAATGGTCCTGAAATTTCAAGTTATGAGTCTCTACTGCCAATATTAACATTAAAAAGATTACATCAAGAAATAAGAATATTATTTTTTTGGGGGGGGAAGGGGATATTCCAACACTTTTGTATTAATCTAGAACAAACAAAAACACTCAAGGTCCTTATAATTATAGAATTCAAGATGGTTTGTAAGATGAATTGTAGATATTTTTAACAAAAACTCCCAAATCACCAACTGTTAAACCAATTTGTGAAATGCAGTATTCACAGCTACTGTAAGCTATTTCCCCTATATATTTCTCATCTGTCAGAACTGTAACATTGTATTTTTAGAAGTTATCTACCTATGTAGCAGTGTCATTAGTCCTTCCATTCTTAATATTTAAACACACATATATTTCATTATTTTGAATATTACAGCATTTTAGCCCAATATGATTGATTGCATAGACAAATGCATGAAACGAAAATAATATAATAATTTGCGGACATTTTTAAAGATTTGGGAGATCTCTTTTTATATTGCTTCCAAGAACACCCATATGCTTCAGGACATTGAGTTCACATTCTACCATATGGTATCCATGTTTTGGACAAGGAAAAAATGACAGATGTCTACATTGGCCAGTACTGTATAATATTCCGGTGCATTTTGAAGAGGATTCAGAAGAAATGGTTGGATCTGGTACAAACAAAACGTCTCAGTAGTCTATTAAAGCAACCTGCCTTGAGTATGACTACAAAAAAAAAAAGTATCCATTTTCAGGAATCCATTCCATAAAGATTTTTTTTTTTTTTGCAAATTCATGTAGAAATCTTAAAAAAAGGTTGGACTGCTTCAATAAATACCAAAGTGTGGGGGCATTTCATGCTTGCACAATTCAGTTGTTTTGAGTCATTTTTTTTTAAAAAATGCATATTTTATGGTGTAACTTTTACGATACATATCAAAATCAATAAACTGTTATCTTAAGATAGCAACCTCTACAGAGCATTTCTGGAATGCTGGAATAGTTTACTTAGTAGTAGCCTTTGGAATAGTTTACTGGAATAGTTTACTTAGTAGTAGCCTTTTTTCTTGCTGTATTTCTCTTCAAATACTATATAATAATAATAAATTAAAAGGTATAAATACTTCCATCTAAAGCAAAACTTCATCTCTTACTCATTTTATTTGAAATTGAAAACATAGCTGTCTCAAATCCTTCAGCATGAGATTAATAAAAAACTGGTGATCTTCAACAATATATGATAAGTCACTTCAGAAATTTGAAGGGTTTTTTTGTCTCTGTTTTTTAGCATGAGAACAGCATGCTTCCAAATTCCAAATGCCAGGGAGCAATGGGTTGTGACACACAGTGGGCATCTGGTTGGCCAAGCTTTTAAATTATTATCTTTTGAGGTTTGGTTTTTTTTTTGGGGGGGGGGGGGAGAAAACTTGCAAGAAATGTGAAAAAGGATACAGTTCTTACACTTTAATTGAACAAAAAAGTCGAAAATCAAGAAGTCTAAATGATATATTAGGGACAAGAGAAGTCTTAGGATTTGTCTGAGTGCCATTTCCAATGGAGAATGTAGCTATGCAAACCATATAATAAAACATTTTCCTCCCAAATCCTAGAATGGTATCCAAACTATTTTTAAAGATATGACCATTACTTTTTCAGGTTGACCCTGTCTGGCTGTAAATATGTCTTTGCCAATGCAGGGATTTTAGATTTTTGAACTGTCCGTATTTGCAATTGCTTACCTTTTTCTTTTTGCAGAGTTTCTTTTTCACCATGTCCTGGAATAGGTAAACAGATTTCTTATCATCCTGATCCTTTTTAAAAGCAAGTTCAAGTGTATAGTCACTGAATTACTAAAATGCTGTCTTCAAATAAATACTATGTAACCATAATGTGCGCAGAGTAAAATATATGTGTATTGTTAATTAAAGATGTGCAAAGTTTAAATGGGTTGCTTTGCTTTGATGATGCTTTGAGTGAAGCATTCCTTTGAAATGCTTCCAAAAGCAGCGTGTTTCCTCAAACTTCTAATATCAAGCTGGCTGCATTGATTTGATTTGCCTTGCTTCTGAGGCCTTCCATGGTAACACCAATAAGTGGAAAAAGCTTTTGCCTGTTAAAGCATACTACTGAATACTACTGCTGGCTATATGAACCGCTTTGAGATGACACAAGTACCATTACCATCATCAGCTCAACAAGAATCACAACACATCTGAAAACAAAGTTTGAAATGAATTCAAGTTTTCTTTTCAGATGGAATCCCAGTCTTGATCAGTTTCCTATATAAAAACACATTTCTTATTCAAATATTCTCTTTGGAGAGTTGATGCTAATGAAATGTTCATACCAAGTCACATTTATAAAACAAGTTAGTGAGTTTGTTTAAATAATCTGAATATATCTGATATATCTGAAAAAATATCTAACAATTTTTGATATTTCAACCTATATGCAGAAATGACTTTTTCCTAATCAACCCAGAATCTAAATCAAATCAGTTTGATATGATCATCCAAATCAAGTCAAATCAAATTTCTTAATTTTTTTTGTTCTGTTGAATCAGATCAATTTTATAAATTAACTGTTAATCTGAACTGGATTTTGTACGATTTGCTTTATATGTCTTCAATACTGTTAGTTCTATGGAGATTGTTATACTATTGTTAGGAAGGCACCATTTGTTATCCAAGACAAATTAAGGTGCCCATCTCTCCCTCTCAATACACACACACACCATCCAATTTCCCAAAGAGGGGTCTGGATATACAATATGATAAACAAATGAACATAATTTGTGAAATAAATTCAGCAACGATTACCTAGATTTAGTTCTATAACACATGTAAGGAATTCTGTGAAGTAAGCTTAAAGACTGTGGTATAATCAATCTTTATGCCACAAGTTCTGCAATGTCAACACAAAGTAAATGGTCCTAACATGTTAAACAGCAGTTTGAGTTATATCCTTAGTATAATACAACTCAAGACGTATTCTGAAAGTAATACAGTTAAGGTCATATTATGTTTTATTTTCTTTATGCTTCCATGAATTCTTTCTAGCTCTGCCTTCCTCCTTCCCCTTGAATGGTCTTTTTCTAACCTTTATAATGATTTAATGAATGATCATTAAAATGCACCTCAGTATTTTTTTTTAAATAATGACTCGATTCATAAAACATTCTTCTGTATTTTATTGCAGCAAATGTTAACACAGAAGGTACATATTTTAATAGTCCCCTTCACTTTGTCTCCATGGCACACTTATGTAAACAAGGAAAACATATAGTAGCATAACAGAAAATCTGATCACAGCACAATCATTATCCCAGCATTTCAAAAATAGAGTCGTTGTACAAAAATTCAATTTATTTTACCCAAAATAATCTTAATTATCCTTAAAATTATGGCTTTATAAAATGTATTGCTGCCATTTAGAAATATACAATTTTAATTCCATGAAGAATAATACTTGGCCTCGATCTGTATGAACATATTGTTTCCTAAGTATTATAAATGTATATGGCATAGTCCTTCTAGCATAGTGTTCTCATTTTCTGCAGTGCCTGTGCATACACAATGAATAATGAGAGACCAAGACAGTTGCAGCTGAAATATTTCATGCACAGATGGAGAGACTGAGGAAGAAGAGAACAAGTCCACAGAAATATCTGATAAAGCACTACATACTCAATCGAACTATGTGGTCCTTACTATCTTGGATTTCAACATAATAAAAATGCACTGCATTTATCTCTATTTTTTTTCAAAAAATCAAGTTACAACCAATCACTACCTAAAATATACAAGCCTTATATTCTATTGCTATTCTAGTGAACCCTCAAGGATTCAAACAGTATGTATTTCCTACCAAAATCTCAGTTTGAAATGTAACTGTTTATTATTATTTTCTGAAAGAATATCTTTAAATTATGCAGCATACTGAGAACAATTCTCTTACACACTGCCTCAGTTAATATTCATCTTTTGTAAGCAGAGTAAATATTTATTAAGAAATATATGTAACAAACCGTTTTTGGTAAAGCAGGTACAAACAGTAATGATTAAACCATAAGCCTAAGAGCATTTACTTTTCAATCTTATTTACAGCAGAAGTTCTATTATTATAAGAAGTTACAAAGACATCACTCACGTAATATCAATATTTAATTGCCTTGCAGTTTATGTAAAACTGTAGCAGAGATAATAATAAAGCCAAAAGAAAAAGGAAAATCCTTGTGTTTTAATATTAAAAGTTTCATTAGAAGAATCAGTCCATCAAAACATAAAAAAGTAAAAAATATATTTTAGTGATCCTCTTGGGATAGGCCCATGGTTAAATTATTTTCTATATCTGGGCTAATGTCAGATAAATAATGGCATACAAAATTAGTATGTAGAAGTCCAAATCAAAATTATTTCACAGTCCTATTTCACTAGTTTTTTGCCATAAGGCATGTAAATATACCAAAATATTTTGTTCACATTTTAAAACTTTGTAAAATCAGATTACATCCATAATTTACTGTTATACTATAAATAGCACATTTACAATTATGTGCACCACATATTAAGATTCAGATACAATTGTTTGTCCACTAATAAGGGGAGAAGTAAAAAAAATGTATACTAAATGCTACAAAAATATTAAAAATGAATATTAGTATTCTAAATATATGCTAAAGTTAACTGGCATACTAAAAGGTCAGCTATGTGCTATGGTGCTATGTAATCCTTCACTGTTTTAGGAATTTTCAGAAATATTTTTTGCATTTCTTGGATCATTTTAAGAAAGGAATTTGCCATGCATATTAAGTATTTTTAAAAAGGTTTTACATTTTTATGTAATATTAGTAGTTATGGGAAATGAATTAAAAATGGAATTTCTAAATGGAATGGTCTCATAAAGTAATTTGTGAAACACTTTTTAGTGTCTACCACCCACCACTAATTTTCTGAGCTCCATTAATTATGTCACAGAAAATATTTAACAAACATCTGCTGCCACTGTGTAGAATATGGTTTAGGCTGGTCCTCCTGATGTAGGGAGTCTTTTTGAAGCGTTAAGTATCTGAAAAAATAAGGGGAGATCTAAATTAGAGGACCAACCATAAAACAGGTGATTTAGAAATAATCTTTAATATAAATATGCAACTTTGTAATTTAGTTAATTTAGCTATGTGTTACTAGAAATACTGTTTAATTAAGCACAAAGTTGCTACCTGGGGTAAAGGTAGGCAGTAACAGAATTAAAGGACACTCCCTTGGAATTAAAATGATCACAGACACCCAACAATCTCTTATCCCACCTCTCTTTGATACACCTATTAGATATACATTAAAAAACACCCATTATGATGGGAAAAGCATATGTGGAAAGAAAATTGCCCAACGTACATTCATATTTATGAAAGCTGGAGTACTCGAAGGATGAACAAATTTTGCTTATGCCAAGATTTTTTTCAAAATCCTCATTTTCCCTCTTGGAAAATAAGCGGCAATCATTTGTATATGAAGAGACTTTGTCTTTGGCACTAAAGCAAGACTTGTTTTTATTTTTTTGGACTTTGTTTTTTTCATCTTAGACATGGTGGCAGAATGTTTGAAAAAAATGGTTTATATGTATACAGAAGGGCAGAAGAAATAACAAAGTTGAAAACAAATAGACTGGAATTAGGTCTTTATCTCCAAATTGTAATATATTATTTCAGCTACCAATCTGCAAATCATGAACATGAAGATAGAAAAAGTGGCAAACCAAGGTCTAAGTAGAAAATAAATCTAAAATTGCTTATATTCTCCTTATTCTATCATGTAAAACATTTCATATAAAGAGATATATCTTAAATGGCACAAAACTGAGCCAAAAAGAAAAAGTCAAGGCAAATATCATGCTGGGAATGGCAGGAATTAAACACATACAGGAACTGGATTAAATAAGATGTCTGTGTAAGGATATTGATATCATCAGATATGGAACCATTATGGATGGCTTAAGACCAAAAACAGAAATGTGAGTAGTTTATTTCCTGGGCTCTTTTGAGAGAAATTATGAGAATGGAGCTACAAATCTATGCACCACTTAATGTTCAAATATAAGTCAGTTGCAACTGAACTAAACATTCATATTCAGACCATTGTAACATAATAGGATACGGTAGAACTACTGTTGAAATGCATAACAATTACTCTACGGGCTGCCCACAAAACTTTCACATCAACTCAACTTCACCTCTAAGAAGCTAAGATTCATTCAAGCAGTTGTCTAGTCTTGCATCCTAGTCCCACTATAGCCAAGCTACAGATGAGTTCCAGCAGATTGCATCCTAAGAAGAACCATCCCCCAATATATTCCTCAGCATCTGAATTGGAGGAAGGAACTTTGCTATAAAATTCAAACTAATACCTAAATACCTAAACTACCTTTATTAATATATTTTATTACTTATATAGTAATACTTTTGGCTGTATATATAAATTGTGTGTGTGTGTGTGTGTGTGTGTGTGTGTGTGTGTGTGTGTGTGTCCGTATGTGTGTATGGCATATCAGCAACCCTAAAATAGAACATTACTGAACTATTACTATTACTGTACCGAACTATTACTGTTTAATAGCATGGATAATCCATACCATGGTGGATAAAAATTGCCAGATTCTTATTACTACTAAAATTTATATGTGAATATTAGCTACAATTAAATGCAATGCAATTTGCTCATTTAAAATTAAAATATTTTTAAAATTGAAATAAATAATGCTCTTAAACAAATAATTCATTTTGTAGGTTTTTTAGACAACAAACAAACGTTTACACATAAAAACTCCAACTGACATCCTGTAACCCATAATTCGCCTCTCTCACATGAAAAAATGCAGCATTAAAAACTGATTAAACAGAAATTTCACTTCAGTTCTATAAGGTATTAATATATTTTTAAAATGATAAACAGTTCAAAAAAGCAATTTCAAAATGTATAGTAGAGAAAGAATATAGAAAATGAAATGGGGTTCTGGAATTTCAGTTTACTATATTTTCCAATCCTGAAAAACATGCAAAACTGACATGGTTGTTAGAGGAAGCCAATTACACAGTTCCTGTTACCTGGCAATCAACTTTATAGCAGTAGGATAAATTTATAGGAAAGAATTCCATTATTATCCATTTGATCACACGCATTACACTGCCTTGCCATGTGTTTGCCCCTTATTAAAGTACTGCTTAGAATTCATACTAATAGGACCCATAAACCTAGAAGATTTGAGATGATTTTGCTATATCATAGATGATGATGGAAAAGTGCAATGAATGTAGGAGACGTAATAAGTTATGCCATATATTTTTCTGTACTTCTCATAAAATATGGCTATTACATGCCACATCAAGAAGTAAACTGAATTTCTGGCCTCACAGAACATCTTATAACTATGTGCTTTCCAGGGAGTATATTTTGAAAATTAAAATAGAAATTCATTATGGAATAAGAATGGAAAAGTTCCTAATGCAGATCAGTAGCTCCCAAAACTGAGTATAACTTAATACTCTTCTATAGACATGTGGTTTTTATGGCAGTAAATTATCTGTTTAATAGTATCTATGATACTAATTTATCTCATTTTAATATAATTTTTGTCCAATTAAGAGCCAGGCCTCCTTTGTCCAAATTTCATGGTTTTATCCATACCATTATTTAAAGACTAATCAATATTGTAAAAAATGTATGTATTGTCAGCTGTTTTATTAAATAATATTATTAAACTAGATGCTGAATTGCTAACCTGAATAAATATAATGAAAAAATATAGGATTTTTAGGAAAAAAAGGAAAAAAAGTGCTAGAAATACATAAAAACATCAATCTGACAATCATTGCCTTGTTCTGCTTGTTCCACTTGAAGAAAAGTAATTCCTAAACTCTATGGTTTTGCATTTGTCAAGAAAAAACTTTATCTTTTTAACTTCGGCTACAAATCTCAAATTTGCTTATGAGTTTTATTTCTACCTTTATGTAAAATGTGTCTTATGAGCAGTGTTACTTTTAATTAAAGATAAGAATCTGAAAAGGTAACTTACCAATTACATCATCCTCTGTATAATCCTCTGTGTGAACAGGAACGTCTGTAATTCAAAGATTTTTAGTCAATTATTATGATACAAGCTTACAGATGTTATTGCAACATTCTAGGATTACTAAAACAATCCTTTCTCAGAAATGAAATGGTGCAAATTAAACAGTCCTTACATGGCAAAGAAGGATAACATTCTGTCAAAATTGGGTTTATTCAAACAGGATAAAATTACTACATATCAAGGAAACAATCCATAGACATATTTATATGTAATAGCTATATCAGCAACTGCTAATTGTTACTATTTACACTCAGTCTGAATTTTACTGTTCATGGATAACTTCTAGTGTACATAGTAGTTTTATTGATAAACAGTAACTCAAATGTACATTGTTATAAAATAATTCTGCTTATACCACATACATATAAAGCAGAAAATATATTTACATATTTTTGCAGCAGTTTTAGTCATATCCAGTTACCAGTGCTATTATATACAAAGTAGTAGTTTGACTGTACAAATATTATACTAACCTGTATCATGTTGTTGAGCAGCCACATGATCTTCTGTATGTTCCTCCTTGTGTACTGTGAACAAATTGAAAAAAAAGTTGTATTGTAAAATTATGTACACTTGCTTCTTGAAGTAGGCTCAGTAATTTCAATAAAAGAAACTGATGTGTAATAAGCATGACAGTGTACATAACCTTATTCTGAATTACCAGGGATATAGCAACATAAAAAATAGAGATCAAATACAAAATAGAACACAATTGCTAACCATTAAACCCCAACCAAGATAGTGTCTAGTCTAGTGGCACATATCACCTTTAACATTAACAGAAACTAAAAAATTTGAGTCAGGTGGATTTTAATTTTAATTGTTTCCAAAATTGCTGCAAGGCAATGCAAAATGAAATGATGGGTAGGAAATATGATCTAGGTTTGTCCCACTTAACCCTTGCTTAACCCCTTAACCCCAGTGATTAATGTACTTTACAGGACTTCTCTCAATTCAAATTTTACCCCTTTTTTACTTCTTTATACAGGTAGTCCTCAACTTACAACCACAATTGTGTCTGAAGTTTCTGTTGCTAAGAAGATAGTTAAATGAGTTTTGCCCCATTTTACAACCTTTCTTGCTACAATTGTTAAGTGATTTACTGAAATTGTTACGTTAGTAAATGGTTTTCCCATTGATTTTGCTTATCAGAAGATCGCAAAAGATTATCATATATCCTCACCATACTGCAACCATCATAACACAGGTCAATGGCCAATTTTGATCAGGTGACTATGGGGATGCTGCAACAGTTGTTAAGTGTGAAAAATGGTAATGTCACTTTTTAAAGTGCTATGGTAGCTTAAATTGTCACTAAATGAATGGTTGTAATTCAAAGACTAGCTGTACATATCAAAGCTTAGGTCCCAGAGATAAATCCTTGCAATAATCTGACTTGTGTACTTGTGCCAAATAGTTAGAAAAAGAATATAATTTTGTATCTAATCTTCTTTCAATAAACATTGAATTTTCTATATCCTACTTTATTCACCATACATTTGTTGTTGTTTTTTCCTGTTTTTCTGATAACTCATAATGCTCTCTTTCCCACTCAAGCAAGAATCAACTCCAAATCTATTCACATATAATAATTGGAAAAGCCATGTTTGTTTGCACATTCAAACATATAAAACAAATAAATACCAAGGAATATAGAAATGTGATTGAAATAATTGCAATGATTGCCAGAGGAATAACCAAACTTGATTTAAACTGGTCAAAATGTGAAACATTTCTATAGCTAAATTACAATTGGTCACTTAGCAACCATTTGATGGACCCTCAAAAGGTACTTACAACCCAGTTACAACATTCCCATATCTGCCACCTTTCCCCGCTGAAGTCATATGACTGCATTTCAGGCATTTCATTGTCTGTCAACTTTTACAGCTGTTTGCAGCATCCTGCAGTTACATGATCACAATATAAAGTTCTTGCCAAAACCTGGTATTCACTTCCTGCTTTGAGAAAAGTGCCCTGTAATGACCTCTTAACAACCATACATTTACTCAATATCTGTGCATTCACTTAATGACAATACTGAGTGGTTTAACAGTTGCCATAAAAAAAAAAATCAATGAAAAAATCAAAAAAGGTCACTGAAGGTTTCTCTGCAGTGGCCTCTGTTTTATGGAACACGGGATGATTAGAATGAAACCAGTTAGTCTTTTGTAAGGCCCTAAAAACCTGTCTACGTTCCCGTGCCCAGGATGCTACGTGTGTTAAGGGCCCCATTTCCTGGCTGTATTGCTAACAGGCCAAATACCTTGGCTATTATCTGTATTTATTTATTTTTATTGTTTTAAAATATTTTTAGTATTTTTAGTATTTTAATCGTTAACATATTTTTTGCATTGCAAGCTGCCCAGAATCATTGACTAAGATGAGTGGCTATAGAAATTAAATAAATAAAAAAAATAAAAATATTGGCTCAGACATGTGATGATCTGCTTTATGACTGTCACCACTGATGACTGCAGTAGGCAGACTCCATTACAGTTGTAAGTAAAGGACTATCTTCATTGGTTCCAAATTATACAGTGAAGCTCTCTTGTCATAGTGCATTTGTTTATTCCAAAACTGTTTGTATAAAATGCATATAATTGAACTTAACAACATATTTACAATAATTAATAACTTTTTTTTAATTCTTTTTATCTTAGATCAGGGGTGCTTAAATCTAGCCCATAGGGCCAGCCTGGAAATAGCAAAGGACCAGCCTGCAGTGCCTCTGCCAGCCAAAACAAGGCACAAGGCCAAATATCCTGTTTTGGCCAGCAGAGTGCTGCAGGAGGCCATCCAGGTGAAACAGAGGACATGGGGAGGTTGTGCGCCTTCTCCATGCCCCGTTTTGGCCAGTAGGGTGCTGCAGGCCATCCAGGCCGGAAACAGGACATGGCATGGTCGCATGCCTCTCCCAACACCCTGTTTTGGCTGGCAAGGTGCTACAGGAGGTGTCCATCCCATCTCCCCTACCCCAAATCCACCCCACGAAGAACTACAATGCTGATCCAGCCCTCAAAGAAATCCAGTTTGACACCCCTGCCGCAGATAGTTCATAGATATATACCTGATTGAATAGGTTGAATAACAGAATCTGGAACATCTGCATCACCTAAGGAAACATATAACATGTCTATTAATAAATTATTAAGGAAACTCATAAAGCACAATAAGGCATATTTCAACAATGATTTTTTTTTAGATTATTGCTGAGGTGAATAAAGTCATGTCCTTTCCATCCAAAATGGCTAATGCAGGGGTCGGGAACGTATGGCTCACGAGCCAGGTGTGGCTCTTTTGAGAATTTCATCTGGCTCGCAGAAAA
>JANHFJ010001661.1:75242-87947 GCA_032468195.1 Cerberus rynchops
CAAGCTGGCTGAATCTGGGCGCAGGAAACCACAGCCACTCGGTCTTGGCCGGGTTGAGCTGAAGCCTGTTAAGACCCTGTTTTGCCTACATTGGGTAAAAAAGACTTTCTGGTAAACAATTTGGATAATGAAGGAAAGTGTTTGAGATTAGGATAATCCATTTCACCTAAAGTACCCCAAAGTTGGGCCACTAATCTTTCTGTTCATGTAGTCATGGTTTTCATGACTGAACTAAACAACCCACAACCCACTGGGCCATTTCAGAGAGATTTCCTTAGATAAACAGAGAAAAAGGAGGTAGGAGCAAGTAACAAAGCAGTGGGAGTAAGATCAACACCCAACTTCTACTGGCTTCTTCATTAACTTTGCTTGTGTGGGAATTTGGCTGACAGAGCCAGAAATGCTTGCTTGCTTCTATCCGTCCGTCTGTATTTACTTCTGGTTTTTGGCAAAATGCCCCATAGTGAACAATGGACTCTTTTAACAATTATGGTGTTTCAACTGTCACGAAAAAAAGGTTGTGAGATCAGGTCAGTCATATGATGATCTGCTTTATGATCATCATGGCCTATGACTGTAATGGGCAGGCTCCATTATAACCATAAATTGAGAATTATAAGCAATTTACAGTAACTGGAATGGTGTTCTTCTTGTAAAGCTTATATATTACTTTGTCATATTACTTAAGGAAAAGGAATAGAATTATCCCATCTCTGTCAAGCTGCAGGTGAAATATATTCATCTGTTTACAATCCATGATCAATATTTAGAAGACATAAAAATACATAAGATATAAAGAAACAACAATAAAATAAAACATATAAATTCTGAAGCAATCAATAGTATAAGGAAAGCACCAGAGGATTTCCGTAAGTTGTAGCTAGTATTAAAATTTAACAAGCTTATTGATCATATCTGAAATTTAATTGCCTAGGAGAAAAATTGAAACTTCTTGCTCTGAGGAACAATTAAGATTTCTAACAACTGGTGCTATGAGATCCATGATTTGTGCAAAGGTGAAGGGTGAAATATGAGAAATGTTAGCACAATATGTGGGAATTGAGTAGGCGAAGGGAATGACTGAACTGTAATGGAGGTGAGAAACTCTGGTTCTATCACTTTGGACATCTAGGTTTCAGATTCTCCAGTGAAGAGTATGCCTTAATATGAGTATATTAAGAACATTCAAAACTAAACTCTTTCTCTCAGCACAATTTTTTTAATTTATTAAATATTCTTAAAATTAATTCAAAGGAATTTAAGGTATGAAATGTTTTAAAAACTAGCAAACATGTCTACATGATGTCTATGAATATTCTCAATCATTCAGCTTATGGTTGGCCCAATGGAACATGTCTGCATCAATTAAACATAAAGTGCCTACAAAGCAGATTCCCCCCCCCCCCCCGGTTATTTTCCATAGTTAGCTGACTTTATGTTTTGAGTGAATAATACAGAAGAATTATATAGTAATATTATTGGGTTAGCTTTTCAAAATTTAAGAGATTACAATGTCTCATTGTATTATTCATAAATGAGGAACCTCAGATTTGAAGTGCTTTGAACTTCAAAATACAGGATAGTAACTTCATATACCATATAGTTATAAAACAGTTCATTAATTGTTTAGTTTAATGGTTTATTAATTTAAACCATATAAAAATGGAAATAAAATAAAAATAAAATACAGGATCTAATTCTTGGGTAAAATAGATAAAAGAAAACACAGTAATAAAATACATATATGATAAATACAAAGAATTCGTATTCAGAAAAATACATCATCTTTACAGGATACCCCAATACTGTTCAACATAATGAGTTCTTAGCTCAACTGCCTTAACTACAAACTTTTGTTCACAATGTAGGAGGAAATAGATCAGTCTACAATTTAGATCCAGTGGACTCTGAAGTTCTATCAGATGGGAATGCTATGTATCTTAGTTTAAGAGTAGCATATAGTTGACAGTCAAACAAAACATGAGCATAACATATAGTGAATAATCCTTCACATCATTTTCAAGTGCTGCATATCAACAAGTAATGTTGCATAATTGTATGTCTGATTTTGCAAAAATATGCCAAGATATATAAACATAAACCTGTGCTGTCATAGGTACTCTGGTTGTCTAGGTGCTTGCTGTTTACCCCTACCAAGCACAGCTAGAATGTTTCTGTTTCAGCCCCTTATTTTACTCAAGTTTAAATGAAGAATAATTTATTGATATCCATGTTTAGTATTGACAACTATGCCCCCTCCCCACCATTATCAAAGTTAGGAAACTATTGTTAGGAAGTTTCAATGTGGGGATAGAAATTGCTTGCTGGAAAACACTTCATTTTAGATAGCATGCCTCTTTAATAGGATATGCAAAACATTCTGAATCCAAAAAGTTATTCCGACTTTATTCACCCTTCTAGAAATATTTTGAGTTCTGAAAATTTCTAGAATGATAACAACATAAAAACAGCATTGATAATGTCAAAACAGTTATTTGGAATAGGATGTTTTGAGCATACTTTCCAATTCTGAAACATTTTACACTAGTTAATTTGCTCATATAATTAACTACCTGACTAAATTATTTTCTATTTTTTTTCTTTACTGTTTTAATCATGACAATAAATAATTTTATGTCCCCCTTTCCCATAGATTGCAGAAGTAAATCAGATTATGAGGAGTATTGAACATGTCACTTTATATGACAAAAATAGACTGATAATAATCATGCACTGTCAAGTTGGTGCTGATACTTAACAACCACATAGATACGATTTTTCTCAGAACAAAAATAGACCGAAGTATATATTCACTGCATCTACTTTGCCTTTTCCTCTATAGTTTTTAATACTTTAGTACTTCATAATAATGGTTCAAAGTATAAGGCTATTAGATGTATATTTTCATAAAGGCAGAGCAAAAGCTTGGATCAAATATGGTTATATTCTGAGAAAACTTCTGTGATAAATGGAACAGGTAAATTAAGCAGTTCATTTTAACAGATCTATCTTAAGCATGATCTAATTCTTGGTCCATACTAGTGTCAATTTCAAAGTTTGAGGGAGCCCTTTATCTTAACTATACTTCATTATGACCAGGAGCAATTAAAGCTAATCATTGAGTAACCCTTACATGCCAGGAAGATTTTTTTCTTTTTATGACCCTATAATCCTTTAATTTGTGATAGAGTTGGGTCTAAACTGAGCTGAGCATTTACTGGCCAGATGGCCCTCCTAATGCCTAGGTGGAGGCATCTGGCCAGTAAATGAAGGTATTTTCTCTCTGTACCACAAGAGAGAAATATCTGCTGCTATCTAGGATTGAACTCTCAACCTTGTGAATGGGAGGCAAGCATCTTCACCAGTAGGCCACGCCACCAGGAAGAATAAGCGACAATAAATGTGGTTGTTGAAGAATTGACAGCATTTTTTTTGTTTCTTTTACCCTACCCAAAGTCTTCAGAACTTGAAGGCTACTTAATGAATTAAGGGATTGAGAGGGAGAAATTGGCCTACGGCCAAGCACTATCATCTTTTTCACAGTTCACTTATTTATAAAAGAAATAAAAACAAACTAAATGCATATAAAATAAGCAACCCCCATAAAAAAAATTGAACATATTTTAGTACTATAGATGAAAATATGAGTTCAACATCAAAAGACAAATTATTCTACAGCAATACATTGCTGATATCACAGAACTTTACTAATACTGTTAAGATTCTGGATATCTTTACAATGCATTAAAGAATGTCACATTTTTGAATGGTATTTTAAAAATATCTACTTGCCTAGCAAAACCTTGGCATCTTCCATATCAAAATCACCATCACCATCAGCATCATAGATCCCAAGTTTTCCTAAAGGGGAAGAAATGAACCTGTTTTAGAATCTCTGAATGGTGAAAAAAATTAGCAAAGAAGAAAAGAAGTAGTAGCACTGAATATTTTTTACTAGAATCTTAAATGTAAATACAAGTTATTTTGAATGTGTACTGAATTCATGTTATTTCTTCTTAGAATAAAGTATATTAGTATTTGAATCCAAAATCCTTTCATAATGCTAAAATGACATCAAAGTATCTGCTAACATTAAAGAAACAATTTGATAGATACATTTATACAAAATAAATGATATAATATACAGATAAAATGAAATCTATGGCTTAGTAAGGTTGTCAATCTAGTTAACTGGTGCACACATGTTTTAGGGAAGTGCAAATCATATGAATTAGGTACCTTTACAAACTATTAAATGTATTAAAATGGCCAGTGGAAGACTTGCACATGTTTTTCAAGAGTTGTCTTTTGTGGGAACCATCAGTAAAGCAAAGTGGCTGTGCATGACAAGATTAAAGAAAAGAACCAGGGATAGCTTTCATAGCATTTTGAAAATTATATCGCTCTAAGGATGTATAAATAATTAGGGCGAACACTTTCTACAAAATGCCTCTTTTAAATGATTTGTATACCCACATTGTTTTAAAATAAAACAGAATAGCACTTTTCTAAACATTTTCTTTCCATATAATTTTAAAATACTGACAAATTATTAAAATCTAAAGAACCAGGCAAAATGTTTCACAGATTCTGTCAAGAACTCCTACTTGTGATTTTCATAGCCTTGATATTAGAGATTTGTCATACTTTTCCCTACAGCCATTTACAACAATAAACAAATGTGAAATTTGATACAGGAAAACAAAACAGTTTCCATTTGTTTCACAAGTGGTGACAATCTAACCAAATGTCCCCAAACAACTTTATTAGGAAAAAGAAAACAAAAGTAAATATCCTGGTTAAGTTATTCGCAAGTTTCCCAATGGCATTAAAATATTGAACAATCTTATCTACAGAAGAAAATATCAACAGCAAAACACTATTCAGGTGATCTGCTTCTTCCTGTGACTTATTTCCTGTTTTCTGAATCAATTCCACAAGCTAAGGGGAAAAAGCTAAACATTGCACATTCAAAAGCAATGTGAAAGAAGGAAAAAAGGAAATGTAAATCTGAAGAAAATCAGTCCTATCCTCTTCAGGAGTCAAAAACAAAGGGTAACAGTACATTTTCTTACTAAAGTTAATTTCACCACAGCTTCAAAGGTTATCTGGAAATAAAAGCATCTTAGCTAGGGAGAAAGAAAAATAGTTGTATTTTTAAAAAAAATAAAATTTTATAAATCAATCCATCAAGTATATATAACACATAATAGTATTCCTTTATAATCCTACCTTGAAGTACTTCTGACAAGTTATAACGGAAGTCCTTTGCCTTGGCTGCATGCATGGCAAAAATACAGATACCATTACTCAAACTATCAGAACCCACAAAATTGTCCACCCTTTCAATATGTAAATTCATATTTTCTCGCCTCCCCCAGACTTAATATACTAGATACAATATATCTAACTATACTTTCCTAATTGCTTGCATTTTAATATTTATTTTGTGCCTTCAAGTCAGTCTTGTCTCTTAGTGACTAAATAGACAGGTTGGTGTAGTTTTCTTGGTACCATTTTTAGAAGTGTTTATCACTGCCTTATTCCCAGGGCTCAGACAGAGTGAATGGTCAAAAATTGCCTAAATCATTTTGATGCCTAAAGTAGAACTAGAACTTTTGTTTTCCTGTTCCTAGTCAACACTTTAACTTCTTTTCCAAATTGGCTTTCTTGCTTTGATAGTTTTTACTAAAAATGAATAACAAAAATGAGTAACGAAAAATGAGTAAGAATTTACTATTGAACCAGATTTTAATATTAATAGGAGGAACTGGAGAAACATGTACAGGGCCACTGTGAATAGACATCAGTTGAATAAAGTCACTTAGATTTGCACTAAATTGGAATCCAGCTGAACAGATCCTACAGAAATGATTGAGGTCCACCTTTGCTTAGTTAATCCGGGCAATTTCAGACAGCTGATCCTAATGAAGTGGTCAGAATTTTTACTGCTGTCAACTCAGCCACCTATAGTCTGGATTCTGCCTTTCCTGGCTAGCTAAAGTCTTGTATGAAGTGACATGTGAGTGGGTCCAAACAGTAGTTAATGCCACTTTGAGAAAGACTATGGTTCCAACCAGCTTGAAAAATGCAGTGATTTGCTCCTTCCTCAAGAAGCTATTATTGGACCCAACAATGTTGGATAACATAGAGCCTCACCTTCTATTTGTAGGGAAAGTAGTTGAGAATGGAAAGCACTAGTATTCTTCTGGACTGGTTTAGAGGATTAGAAATGATTTTGTCATGTTATCCTCCTTCTTTCATAACCAGTTCCAGTCAGTGTTAGTAGGGGAAAAGAGATCAAGCTCTTACATGGTAGAAAGGCTGTTCTCACACCTCCAATTTAACATTGCATGAAGCTGTAGTGAGATTATTTGGCAGAATGAAATATCATAAGCATACTAATGTTACTTGTTAATCTTTGACAGGCCCTGTGCCTGGAAGCCATAAGCCTTGGATGGGGATAAACTAGCTATAACTGAATTCTAGAAAAACAAGTGGCTTTGTGTTTCTGTGTCCCCTGGATCTGGACAGTTGCTATCTTTAATTCTTGATGGAACAGCAATTCCCTGGACAGAATTTGGAGGTCCTCTTGGACTCATGACTCTTGCTTAAAGAGCTGTCAACCATGGTTTAAGGGGCTTTTCACAAATTTATTTTTTGTGCACATTGAGATCCAGTTTGGTTTAGTGGCTAGAAAGCTGGAGGCAGTGAATACTAGTCCTGTCTAAGACATGAAAGCTAGTTGGGTAACTTTGGACCAGTCACCCTCTTTCTGCCCACTCAATTCACAGGGTTGTTGTTGTGAAGAAAATAGAAGACAAAAGTGTTAGATATGTTTGCCACCTCGAGTTATTCGTAAAAATAATAAAGTCTGGATACAAGTAAATAAATATTGTGCTCATTCCTAGATCACAAGTCTCAGATCTTGGGATGGAGTGTTATGGTTGTTGCTAGTATATAAGAATTTTTAATTTTGTTGTATTTTTGTTAAATGTATGCCTGTTTGCTGCTGTGGGTTATTTTATATAACATAAAACTGTTTTACATAAATGAATAACTATTGGGATAGCAAAGTATATAGGAAATTGAATCTTAAGGTATTATCATTACTATGACTAAATTCTTACCTAGTACTTCCTCGTAATCAACAAGTTCAAACCAAACTACTGCAACTGATGTCCATACTCCCAGAAGTGCAATTACCATGAACCATGTAAAAAAAGAGGTCCCAGAAACTCCTTCTTTCTTGGCACTCTTGTTTCCACCATGTTTTGCTTCTGTAAGATATAAAAATGAAGTGTTATCAGGTTAAAAACTTTGGAAACTAATTACTAACTACAATTCATAACATAAAATGTAATGTTACTATTAAATACTATTTCTAAAGTTTTTCATAATTAAAAAAGTATAATTTGTTTCAAAGCTAGTTTTATACATGGCATATATTTTATATTTGATAGGATATAGTCAATATTATGTTGACTTGGAAAGTAGTCTCCAGATTAGAAATCTAGGCCATACAGACCTCATTGCATATGACCAATTTAGTCATACGGCCCTCATTATGCTATATAAGCATTTGTTGCACTGTTTGCCTAATAACTTTGTAGTCTGTCACACTGATTAGATGATGATGATGATGATGATGATGATGATGATAATAATAATAATAATAAAAATAGGTGGGGCTGGGTACAAAATAGAAGGCAGGGGCATGAAATTTCCTAGCTTACATATCACTAACTGTGATATCTTACCTTGGTTAGTATGGTGAGAGCAGTGTTAATCAAAGTATTATGTAGGTGTGTGATTATGAGTATTGATGGCTATTGATCTGGGACTGGGACAGTGAATACAAGGCAGAAGTGTCCCCAATATCTGAATCATCAGCCAAGGAGAGGATTTGATTGAGTTGTTTAATATGGAGGAGAAATGACTCTGGGAGGTGAGTTACAGAGAGAATGTGTAATTGGGAATGGGCATTAAGAGCAGGAAATAAAATCCAAGTGGTGAGATGGAGAAAGAGATGGGATACTCCTCAAGAGTAGTGCTTACTGGTAATCTTATTCTCCAGTTCTCTGACTCTACCTCTTTGCCTGATCATTCGAGCTTAGGACTCACCAGTTTCAGCAACTTAATTCCTAAGAAAGTAGAGATCCCAATAAAGGATATTTGTAGCTCAATGCTAGATAGGCACTGATGATGTTCCTAGTTAGGGTAATGAAATGTCTCCAAGAAAACAAGCAAATTCAGAGAGCACCAAGGATACCTTGTAGAGAAGGTCCTTGGGACTGTAAGCCCAGCCACCTGTATTTAAAATCCATGTCCTTGCTTGTTGGTCAAGACCTCCCAGGAGTTGACATGTGATCAGATCCAAGTACTGAATACCTCCTTGAGAAGGGGGATGATTTTACTAGGTATAAAGGTGGTGGATTTTACCCTCTTCTCAAGAAACAATCACTCCAACAGAGCTGTATAATTTTAATTTAGTTTACAACCTTCTTTTTTTAAGGTGATTAGGCTGCAATCTCAAAGGACCTTAAAGGAAATAGATTTCCTGTATCTCTTTAGGTCTGGCTTCTGACCAGGATATAAGCTGAGATAGCATTGGTTGCACTTTGTGATGACATGGCAGGCTCAAGATAGGAAGAGTACATTCCTTCTGGCTCTTCTTGATTTCTCAGCAGTCTTTCATACCATCAATCACTGCATTATTTTTGAGTAGCTTAGGGGATTGGAAGCATGGTGTTCTAGTCATTCTTCTTTTTCCAGGGCCAACTGCAATTGATATTGATAAGGAAGAAATCTAGTTCTAACACCTGCTTTGTAGACTATCTCAGGGCTCCTCTCTCTCTCTTTCTCTAATATCCACATAAATCCACTGTGGGAAGTCAGCTAACTACTATTAGTATGCTGATCATACTCAGTTGAATATCTCTACCATTGGCCAACCAAAGCACTAGGCCAAGTTATTTGCAGAATTACCGATGTCTGGTTATTTTTGCCCACTAGTTGCATAATCATATCATTTGAGATATGCCTTCTTTGTTACAATGCTTGATATTCAGAATGAATTTGTCCTTTGTGTAATTCAGATATCCTTTTTGTAGAGCTGTGAAGACTTGGGTTTTCTCCCATCTTGGGATTGGATGGTACCTGAGCCCATTCTGTTGGAAAGATGAGTAATTTTTATTCCCTGCCTCAGCTATTTATGTGTGAATTATTGTAGTTTTTAAGACAATTGTATAATATTTTGAAAGTGATGTTAAATTTATTTTAGAAGCAATTTTTTTTCATTGAAAGTAACATTATTGGCAATATAAACAAGAAAAATAAATAATAGATAAATATAAATTATTTTCTCAACTTATTTTCTATTTTCTTTCTACTTTCATTGTCTCACCTATTGATGAAAAATACTATTTCTGTTTGTTCTATCACCACTAATGATATTTTCCTCCTATCAACTCATATAATCCATGTCCATACAAGACTTGCACTGACTAATTTTAATGTTAAAACTATGCTTACTCTTAGTCTGGTTGGTAGCTCGGGTTTCTTTTTTTTAGGTCAGACACATTTAATCCAGTATATAGTATTTCTAATAGTGGAATACTGCAGTTTCATAATGTCGCCTACCTTTATTATCCACAGTATCATAAAGTATTTAATATTATAACTTATAGAAAATACTGAAGAAGAGAGAGAGAGAGAGAGAGAAAGAAAGAAAGAAAACTGGCATATATAAATATCTAGGTAAAATATGATTGGGTTCATATAAATGAAAATATTTTCACAATGTTTTCTGAATTGAACAATTTAGTATTTCTAAAGATATCACAATTTTATATTTATTTTTAGAATAATGAAACCATTACTGTGATGGTTGTGTAAATCACATAAGCCTTCAAACTTTTACTGAAAGATCAGTTTCTCCTTTGGTCTTCTCTTAGAAATCACATGAAAATCTGATCTTTTTCCCCCTGCCTTTAAATTTATCAAATGACATTTAACAAAGCCAAAAATAATCATTAAAAACTATTTACAATTTAAACTAATTTCTCAGAGCTAAAATAAAATTACTATCTTTTAAACAGATACTGCCAGGAATCAGAAAGTAGGTCAATGTCCAAACTTGGTAAGCCTTTCCTTTCATCCACCACTTGTCTAAAGCAATACAATTATGCATTAACATCATGTCAAGAAATATATTCTAATTGTTTTAATTGTATGATATTGATTCTGCTACCATTTTATATTATTGTATTTTTTTCTATTAAAACTATCTATGATCAATCACTGTATTTAAAGAATTCTAAAATCAAGGATCTTATATGGGGACATATAGTAAATGAGGTAACATTTTAAACTTTTAAACTTAAAAATTCCATTCAGTTTTTAGATGACAGTATTTTAAATTTTGTTGCTCAATTTAAAAGTCATAAACACATTCAATTTTCCAAGAGACATACCTGAATATTCAGCCATGGTATCAGATCCTTTTATCCATGAATAAAGTACACTTTAATATAAAACCAGTGTCCAAGATACAAACAGCAAAATTCACTCTCACTCTCTTGCGACAGCAGCAAAGGAAGATCTTTATGGCCAACTCAGCTAAACCCCGAAATTAGACCCGACTGCAAACTCTGCTCAAAAGCTATTTTTAGTGCAGCCATCACAAGCTAAATGCTTTTATGTACCCATATTGAAACCCAGCGCTGACAGCAATCAAGTTTACCCTCTCCTACTAACAAAGCATCCTGGGTAATAGTTTTTTCTGTCTCATTTAATCTCTAAACATCAGCATACCAGAAAAGCAAAACGGAACAGATTTTTTTTTAATGCATGCCACAGCAACTAAAATCTACGAACATTAAATCTTCTATACAAACTCAGACAAAAGTCCAGGTACAAAGCTTGTCTGTCCCATCTGGACATCGGATAGTCACTCTTACTTGATGCTGTTATTCAGCCATCCCATGCCCTTGATTTTAAGTAACTTATTTATAAACTTGGAAACAATTGATTCAATTTAAGTCTAATTACAAGAAGATATTGTTCTTAAGTAAATAAAATTTCCTTCAATGGCAGCATTGAACGACAACTAGTAATAAATTAAAGAACAGTCTTCATTACAAAAAGTCCAATAATATGACCATAACATTTCACAATATGTTAAATTTAGAGATTGCTTTGTTACCAACTTGTCAAAGAGACAGGAAGCTAAAATACATTTTAGTTACTATATATAAACCAAACTTTGAGTGAGAAATGTAATAGAGTATGAGCCCGACTTTAACATTAAGCAAACTTCAGGCTGCTCCTGAAAGAATCTTGTCCCCTTTCTCTTTTTAAATCTATCTGTTTTTCCCCCCTAAATTGACATTAAGATTACTTCACAACTACTGAATATGGGCTGTTGAATTCCAGCCCAAACATTAAAGATTCAGCAATGCTGGAAGGTCTTCCAATTTGGATGGTCTTTATATGGATTCCCATAATATACCTTGTTTGCCTTAAAGCTGTTATTAACCCATGTTAGTTAAGTACAGGTAGTCCTTATGACCATGTTAGTTAAGTACAGGTAGTCCTTATGACCACAATTGAGCCCAAATTTTGTTGCTAAGCAAAATAAATCCTTATTTGAGTTTTGCTCCATTTTACAACCTTTCTTACCAAAATTGTTAAGTGAATCATTGCAGTTAAATTACAGTTAACTGAATCCTGCTTGCAGTTAAATTACACAGTTGTTAACTGAATCCTGCTTCCCATCGACTTTGCTTGTCAGAAAGTCAAAAAGAGATAATATGATCTTAGGACAGTGATGACGAACCTTTTAGAGACCAACTGCCCAAAGTGCAAGTCTCTCTCTCTCTCTCTCTCTCTCGTGTGCATGCACGCATGCAAGGGGCAGAGACCCAAAGACCCGCTGGCCGGCGAAGCATCACAACACCAGCAGCTCTGCAGGAGGCGAGATCTTTTTCTTTCATGAGAAGTTGGAATTGATTGACTGAACGTTTTTTTACTCCCACAAACTTCTGTTTCCTTGCAAACAATGGTGAGAAATGCGATGGAGAAACACAGTGGAGCTGAGCTGGGGTGTTGGCGTGCATGCCCACAGAGGGCTCTGAGTGCCACCTCTGGAACACATGCCATAGGTTTGCCACCATTGCCCTAGTACATTATAACTGTCATAAATATATGCCAGTTGCCAAGCTTCCGAATTTTGATCATGTCCATGGTTGTAAGTGTGAAAAACAGGCATCTCACTTTTTTCAGTGCCATTGTTAAGCGAGAACAGTAGAACAGTCACTAAACCATTCTAATTTGAGAACTACCTGTACCCATTCTTAATGTTACAACAAATAATAAAACACTTATGCATTTGATACATTCATGCAGAAGTTGATGAGCCACACAATGAAGCTATGGGAAACAGTAGTAGAAGCTAGGCTAAGAAAGGAAGTAGATATCTGTGAGCAGCAGTATGGCTTCATGCCCAGAAAGGGCACTACAGATGCAATTTTTGCCCTGAGAATGTTAATGGAGAAGTATAGAGATGATCAGAAGGAGCTGCATTGTGTCTTAGTGGATTTAGAGAATGCATACAATAAAGTGCTGGGAGAGGAGCTATGGTACTGTATGAGGATGTCAGGAGTGGCAGAGAAGTACGTCAGAGTAGTTCAGGATATGTATGAG
>JANHFJ010001661.1:91996-105268 GCA_032468195.1 Cerberus rynchops
AGGTTGCAGAGGGCTTTCTGGAAGGTATCTGAAGGTGAAACGGAGGTGGGAGTGATGCTGCAGAAGATGTGGGCCAACAGCGGGCTCCTGCTTGGTGGGGCTGTGGGAGCTACTGCCGCGAGGTGAGTAAATAATTAGAACCCTCCAAAAAGAAGGCCTAGCCATTTTTTTGTGGGGGGGTCAAAAGAAAATAAGACCCGGCCTTCTTTTGGAAAAATGCGGGTATTTCTCTCCAGTGCAGGAAAGAAAGAACTCACAATCTCCCGGTGTTGAACCTGGTGCCTTAACTACTATACTAAACGGGTTCTCTAAATTCATTAGTCTCATTTAAAGGATAAATGGAGGATGTCTGGTTTGAGGTTTGCATGTTTCCACTTTTTTAAACACCCTCCATAGATTGTCCAGGTGTTATTTTTGTGTGTTCTGTCAAATATGGGAAGGTTGGGAGTAGCCCCTCCCTGCATCGGAGAGATATATAAAGATGACTTCTATGCTTTCAGTAGAATTTCTCTGTAGCATGGAGCCTTAATGTACAGGAAGGTGGTTTTCTCTGAACTGTGATTCTCTGCTGTCAGGTTTCTGGAAACCAGCAACATGTAATGCTAGGCTTCCCACGGCAATCATCTCTTCATTTACACCATCAATGTAAAATGAAAAGAAGGTCTGTCTCCTGTGAAGCCAATACCTATATTTCACAAGTCTACAAATTCTGCTAAATTCTCAGTTCCTTACTATTGTAATTTCTTTGTTTAACTGATATTGTTTTAGTGAAGGGGGGTGGGGGAAGCAGGTTTTTCTTTTTCTTTCTTTTTTTGGGAAAATACTTAAAAGAAACCACTTTCAAAGCCATTCAGCATGGTTTAGCTGAAATGGGAATATGTGTGAGGGTTGAAATGTGGCTTCTAGAATTTTTTCCCATGTTGCATCAGAAACTATTGTTTTTAGCCTATAAATTCAAAATCTTATTATAGTTACTATTTGCCAGAATACATACTATATACTATACATGCCATAGTTTGCAGTTTTCTTAGGTGAGTGTCTCACATTATTGGGATATACAAGCAGGTATATATAAAAATAACTTTGTGTTACTTAATTATTGATGCAGGTCACATTGATTTATAAAGTGATGCACTAATAACCACTCTGTTTAAAGGTCTAAAAACAGTCTGTCAGTTGTATTAACTAGAGAAGGAAGATGATTTTATTTTGCTTATGTTTAAATATGAATTTCTTGGGGGAAACAAGTTACAAACCTCTTATCAAGTAATTGGTAATATGTTAAAAACGCATTGTGTTTGTTTGGGCTTTCTGAGATAGCCTGCTATCTCTTGATATAAAGTTCAGCAGTCTCACACTCAATTTGCTGGGAAAGTTTCTTTATTCCAAAAGGGCTACTTTGAGATTTATAATGGACTGTCAATAATGAAAGTTCCATAGTGGAGGAATGGATTGTGAAAATGTCAGAATTTGCAGAATTGGCAAAACTGATTTAGTCAGAGAACAAACAACAAACAGTTTTTTGAAAGCCTGGAAATCTTGTATGAACTTTTTGCTGAAAGAAAAATAAAATAAAATGGATGATTTATGGTTTGGAAGGATGCAGAACTAAATGGGGGAGTGAGGGAGTTTTCAAAATATTTAAGAGGGAGAAGGAACAATAAGATTGTAATTGGTTGAAAAGAAGGTTAGGAGTCATTTATACATATTATTTTTCCTTTTCCTTTCTTGGATCTTTTTGTTTTTCTTTCCTTTTTTTGCATTTGTATTTTATTAAAATTCTTAATATAAACAAGCAAATGAACAGAGCTCAATAATGGATAGTCTTGAGAGGTTGAGATGCTCTGTATTCCTCCTTGTTTTCAGTCCTGATGTTAAATTTGTTTCCATCTTAAATCTTTTGCGCAAAAACTGGCTTGTTTTTCTCCTGCAGAATCCTGACTGGTATTGTTGGCAGATAATGGTATATATCACATTAGAGGAAGAGTATGTGAAGTTGCATCTAACCTTGCGTTTGAAGCAGTGGTGAAATTCAGCAGGTTCTAGCAGGTTCACTAGAACGGGTAGTAAATTTTCTAAGCAATTCAAAGAACTGATTGTTAGAAGAAATTTCCTTTTGTTTTCTTCCAGTTTACAGGGTTAATTCTGTACGGAAGTCAGGAAAAAACATTCTGGCGTTGTTTCTATCCTAATCTTTATTGCCTTGCTTACAGAAACTGCCCACCCAGTCACATGACCCCCAGCCACGCCCATCAAGCCACGTCCCACAGAACCGATAGTACAAAATTTTGAATTCCACCACTAGTCTGAAGTTGTGGTAAATTGGTAAAGTGTAGTAACTTCTCTCCCAGTAAACTGTATTACTGTCTCATCTTCTCTGTCCCATCCCTATGTATTAAAATCCCACATCAATCAAACCAATTTAGATACCAGATAATGGGAGCTATCAACTCTTTCTGGTTTTTAACTCTATAGACTAACACAGCAATTTTCTAACAATATTTTATTGATTACAGTTTTTAATCGATGTATATTTGGGCTCATCCAAATTTAAATCAATATGTGTATGAACAAATCCAAATAAAAATGGGTATATACAGATAAAAATTCTTTAGGACAAATTTGAATTATTCTAAATGAAGTGGGATTTTGATTGATTGAATAGCTGTAGCATCTTTCTATCCATTCAATAACACTGAAGATGAATTAAACACTGATTCAGGGCATACCTCTTATTGATTTATCACCTTTAACATAGAGTATAATAGTAATGAACTGCCAAAAAACATACATGTCCTCAGCAATATATGGTATGCATTCACTCTACTTTTCTTTTTAAATAATTTTATTAAGTTACAAATTAGGATAAAAATAAAAAAGAAAAGAAAATGCAGAAGAATAGAAACATAGAAAAGAAAGAAAAAATAGGAACACAGTGAAGAAAAAAGGAATTTTTTTAAAAGAAATTTAATAACAAAAAGTATAAACTATTTTAAAAACTTATCACCACCTCTTAAAATCATATCTTCTTCCATATAGAAAAAAACAAAATTCCAATCACCATTTTGATGTTTATTCAAAAATATTTTTTTAAGTCCTTAAATTTGTATTTCAACCTATTTCACTAAGGATTGAAGAAAACTCACCTGGTGCTATAAATATATCAGTCCGAAAGTTTTCAATAGGTGAAAAGCAGTTAAGCGATTTCTAAAAGTGACTAGAAAATGAAGGGTTTGAACACAGTGTTCTTTTGAAGGTGCTAACAGAAATTTGAACAACATGGCTGTTCCCAGAGGTCTAAACCAATGGTGGAATTCAATTTTTTTACTCCCAGTTCTGTGGACATGGCTTGGTGGGCATGGCTGGGGAATCATGTGACTGGGTGGGCAGTTTCTGTAAGCAGGACAATAAAGATTAGGCTAGAAACAACACCAGAATGCTTTTTTTCCCTGCCTTCCTTACAGGATTAACCTTGTAAAATGAGAAAAAAAAAACCCCCAAAAGATTTCTTCTAACAACCAGTTCTCCAAACTGCTTAGAAAATTTACTACCAATTTACAATTGTTCTCCTAAGGAAACTGCAAGACAAAAGGTTTAGACCAGAGATGAAATTCAGCAGGTTCTAGCTCCTGCTGAATTTCATCTCTGGTCTAAACTTTTTGTCTTGCAGTTTCCTTACGAGAACAATTGTCTTAAGCACTTATGAGCAATCTCAAGTCCTCTCCATGTCTGCAGAAGAATTACAAAGAGATGTTCTACTCACCAGCTTTTCTTCATGATTGTCTGCTCCGCTCTTCAGTCTGCCATTTCTTCCAAGGAGATCTCCAATCACTTTAAAACTTTTGCAAAAATAGTAATCTGAACCTTTCAGAACTATTAGAACAGGACTTCAGAAAATATTCACTGCCCCCCCTCACCCCAAAGAGCTTCTGGTTCAGTTTTCCAAGAAAACAAAATATAAAAATTGCAGCAATGAAATGTGTGGCTGTACAAATTGTTTAAATAAGCAAATGAAACAAAATTATCAGCTTCAGTGCATTATTACTTGATAAAAACATTTTGCATTCTCTGTGACTAAACAAGAATATTAGAGGTAATGTAACACATTTGTGAGAAGGTTATCACCAATAAAGAGTTCCCCATTTTCGAAATGAGAAGTTAATCATTTTCAGTTTAATTTTATTCTGTTTATGAGTTGGAATTATGGGAGAAAAATAATGACAGTTTGAACAGAAATACTTTGAAAAGAGACTAGATAAGACAACAGAAGACAAAATACCACTTAAAAGCTGTTATGGCTGCAAAATGTTGGGTGTTTACTGATCAGATTTTGCTCATTTGAAAAACAGCCCAGTTTGAACTGGATTAAATCAGGTGTGTGTGTGTGTGTGTGTGTGTGTGTGTGTGTATCTGTTCAACTTAAAACTTTAGCCCAAAGCAAGGGTATTATGTAGCATATTCAGTCCGTTTGCAAAAGCCCATGTTTAGGGGTTTTATCTGTTTTTACTGTGTTTGTTTCTGACTAGGGTCAGACTGAGTTTTGGGCACTGGACCTAAACCCATCCTCCAGGCAGCCTGAGATCCATACTTCCTGTGCTCCTCTTTTATTTCTTTCAGGAAGACGATACTTTGCAAGGGGGAAGCCATCTTAGGGCAGTCATCTGTGTGTGTTTGCAAAAGGCCTCTGTAAATCCTCTTTAAATTAGCAGAATGTGTGGGGAGATGGGAAGGGAAGGAACACCCGAACTAATCATTAGTTCTTGAAGGGATGCTGTGTCCTCCCTCTCGCAGTGCCTGGAGGCTGTTAAGGGTTGGATGGGGAGCAACAGGCTGAAACTAAACCCTGGCAAGACCGAGTGGCTCTGGGTTTGGGGTTCATTGGCTCAGGGAGAATTGCCATCGTTGGTCTTGGATGGGGTGGCACTACCCCAAACAGACCCTGTGCCAGAGATGAAATTCAGCAGGTTCTAGCAAGTTTGCTAGAACAGGTAGTAAATTTTCTAAGCAGTTTGGAGAACCAGTTGTTAGAAGAAATCTCCTTTTATTTTTTTCCACTTTACAGGGATAATCCTGTAAGGAAGGTAGGAAAGAAACATTCTAGTGTTGTTCAATCTTCATTGCCCTGCTTACAGAAACTGCCCACCCAGTCACATGACCCTCCCAGCCACACCCACCAAGCCACGCCCATAGAACCGGTAGTAAAAAAATGTGAATTCCATCGCTGCATTGAGGGACGCATCAGGATTGACCTTGGGGGTTGTGTGGCCTTGGTGGGCATGGCCAGCTCAACATCATTCGGGCACCTGTGGCAGCCCAAGCAATCGGCCAGCAAAAACGGGCTGCCGAGCTCCATTTTCAAATGCAATGGCCTCCTGCAAAAAATGGAGCTTGGGAGTGCTGCTTGCGGTTCTCATGAACTCTGTTTTTGGCTATGATGGCCTCCTACAAACCTCTGCCAATGAATATGGAGCTTGGGAGGGTCGCACGCAGCCCTCCTGAGCTCCATTTTTGCTGGCAGAGGCACTGAGGGCTGGTCCTTAACTGTTTCCAGGGCGGCCCCACAGGCCAAATCTAAGCATCCTATGGGCCACATCTGGGCCTTGAGTTTGACACCCCTGTTTTAGGATTGGTAGATTTGGAAAGGTTTGGAGTTTGGTGAAGGAGATTACCCCATGTATATTTTAAGTTCCATACCAGATCTTGGAAGGCTATAACTGGTCCTTATGTTGGAAAGGAGAGGAAAGTCAGTGTCTCCCATGAGTTTAATCTCCTATCCCTGACAACAGATGGCTATTAAGCTTACTGACCCATAATCCCAATGGTATCATTTCCTCCCCCCCTTGGATGGGAAAGGGGGATGCATATGGTTATCCCCCATTCAGCCTTATCCTGGGGCAGATGCTTTCAGAACTGGGTCATCTACAGATGTCTATTCAGCAGGTTTATTTTGCTCAAGGCCCAGCATAGCCAAGTTTCTAATATTTCTGATCCTGAAGGCACTTACACATTTCTTTCTAGATGTTCACAAGTAAACCCTGCCATGTCATGCAGTTTAAGGGGCCAGCATGGAAGAGCTGGCAGGAAACGGAGGCTATGGCTACTATCTATTTGTTGTGTTCTGCGCACGTGTGGGCGGAGTTTTCCCTCAGCCTGGCTTCTGGCTTGGAAAGTCAGCCTTTGGGACAATGAGGAAGGTTTTGGGGCGTAATGCGCTTGTAGCCTCCTCTTCAGTTCGGACCAGTCTATCTCCTACAACGTCTGTGGCGATGCTACCATGTTGGCCATTCGCTGGACGGCCTTGCCGCAGACGTTTAGGAAGATACCTTGTTTCTCTTGATCTGTGAGGCTGGTTTGTCAACTGCCGATGAGGTAGAATTCGAATCGTTGCATGAAGAGGTCCCATGTTTCCGCTTTCGGGTCATATGGGTCGCATTGGAGTGAGCTGTTTGCTGCGGTTGCTGTTGCTGGTGGCGTGGTTGCCATATCGGCGATCGTCGGCTACTGGGTGGTCCGGAGTCCCGTTGTTTAGGATCCCATCTTCGTTGCCAGTGTTGTAGCCGAAAACCCGGTCTCTCTAGCCCAAAAAATGCATCAGATGTGGGAGTGTTTGGATGACCGCGAGGGGTCCCTTTATTAGCTAACCGTGAGCAAAACTCACGATGCACTCGGCAGGTCGTAAGTGGAGGAATCTTAGGCAAGCTGCGGTTTTTGTAATTTGCCGCGGCTTCGCCTGTCACGCTCCTCATTGGCTGGTTGTACCAGCCAATGGGGATCGTCCAACCGGCAACCAATCAGCTGCCAGTTCAATAGTTCGCATGGGCGGACTAGAGGGAAAACTCCATCCGCGCATGTGCAGAACACAACACAAACCATGTTTTAACACAAATCAAAAATATATTTCACTAAACAGTACAAATTCTCACTGCATTTATTAAATACTTTAACAAAGTATGACATTAATTTAGCTAGTTACCTTATGTAAGGCTAACAAAATTAAGTTGATTTTACTTGTTATTATATAAATTGTTTGAACCAATACTTTACTGTGAATCATTGAAAGGGACTTGCTCCACAATGGGGCTGATGTTTACTAAGTTTCATCTAGGATAATGCATCTGTGACGTGGGAGTAGAAAGTAAAAAGATGTAAAAGAACAAATGTTTTGCACTATTTAAATTTCTATTCTTCTAAGTTTCATAAAGCAAAGTTTTAAGTTGGCTTGTTTCATTTGTCTTAGTTTGTCCAGGTATAAAAAGTGTAACAAGCTTTGATTATTGAAAAATGGAAACAAAGTTTGCATAGTTCAAAACATCTAGAATGAAAGTCAGGGAGGCTGCTAAGATAATTGTAACAGTATTGAACTATATTTTAATGATACAACTGAAGTAACCCAGTAATTTGCATTTTGAGCATAATGCACAGAGTATTCTTTTGAGGACTAAAAATACCTCATTTAAAGCTCTGTTGGCCTCAGCTACAATTTGAATAAAATACCATGGTGATTTAAAGAAGCCACTGATGACTCAGTGAAAAAAAGTATGGTGGGAAAGCACAGTTGACACATAACATTACTTACGGTAATATTCACTATTGGATTAACTTGCATCAAATGTGTAAAACAGCCATTCCAGACCACATTAAAGATTAAGGTAACCAACACCAGCTTAATTCCTGGTGAAAACATGTGGTTTTCTTGCAAACAATACAGAAGCAGGTTATCACTAAATCCTTGGGGACGTTTTTCAACTTTTCTCTCCTGCTTACAAGCCCCAGAATTCTCTTGTTTCCCATGCAAATCCTAACCAGGTCCAGCCCAGCTTGGTTTCCAAACACAGACAAGATCATCCAGCAGAACTGCGGCAGCATGTTTTTAATCTTTAAAAGTGAACACCAGGGAAGTCTTGCAACAGAAATCTACATAAGTCCGTTTGAAAAATAAGTCTCCCTTATGTGCATTTAAAAGATTTGGCCACCAGATAAACGCATCATTGCACAACCTTCAGCCTGAAACCTCCCCACACAGGTGTGACCCGATTTGTATCGTGGAGAAAGAAATGAGATGAAGCTCCGCCCTGGTGTTGTCTCTCTCTTTTGTGTGCATTTAGGTAGGAGGTCAAAGTAGAAGGGGGTAAGGCGCTCTTTCAAAATCTGCAGCTAAAACAGTGCAGGAAATGAAACCTTGGAGCCCATTCTACTTTCCCCCTTCCCTTCTGTAATTATAGGTGCTGTCCCACTCCGTTTTCCCTTTGGGCGGAGGAGCAAATTCAGCCCACTGGGGGAAAGAGGAGGATGAAAAGGAGACCCAAAGCGCCAATTTCGAAATCGTGGCGCCAGCAAAAACCCGATTTTCTGCGGCTCTCTGAAGGGACGAGCAGATATGGGAACCCCCAAAGTGGCCTCGGCTCGGCAAAACCACCACGTTTCCAGCAGCAGAAAGATGGGGGACGCTGGTCTTCGTCCCCCCACATCTCCATCTCCATCCCCATCCCCCTACGTCCGATTCAGCTGCTTATTGAGGCCCAGCGAAGCGGCTGCTACTGACCTCTCCGGGCTCCGGGACCGGGACTGCCGCTTTTGGGGCTCCTCCGCGGAGCCATGTCTCCCCCTGTCAGGTAACGCCGCTCGGGAGTGCAGGAGCCAACAGTTGGGCGGGGCCGTCGCGAGAGTGAGGGTGACAATACTAACCTGGAGCAGCCCCGCCCCGCGCGTTAGACTGACCCGGCGGCCACGTGAACCAAGCCTTCCGATGACACAAGAGTGGCAGCCAGCTCAACCAATCGCCAGGCAGAGATGGAAAAGCCGATCGGAACCTCATTGGCGAAGGGAGGAAACGTCGAGGGCGTTAAAAGTTCGCCTGGGCGTTGTCGAAAGCGGCCGGGAGCGCTCGCTTAAGCTCCTGGAACGTGGCACTGGGGGGAAAGTGGGGTGCGGGCTGGATAGCCTGGCCTCCGCTCGATTGTCAAGGAGCTGCGGCTGTGTGGTGCAAAGAAAAAGAAAGCAGAGAGACTATTGCTGCAGCATCCTGTTTTATATCTTTTCAGTTGCACCTTTTATTTAATCGAGTCCAAATCTTTGCGTGCAGCCTATTCGGAAGAGCTTCCGAGCCCCCAGGACCTCTAACAAAATTAAAATATATCTGAAAGTGAAAAACTGCGATTAACATCACAGAAAACCTAGTGGGTAATAAATGCTTGGCGAAAGAGAGGAGTTTTGCAGATTTTCCTAACCTCAGTACATTTTGTCAGAGATGCAAAACCTGAGGTGCTGTGGTCTGTAGCTGGAAATGGCACAGAAGGGCTCTGCCACGTCACAGAAATACATCTCTTAAAAGGAGAGGGAGGATTTTGAAAAGAGTTTTCCTCCTTTAACTGTCACAACCCAAGGCAGATTATTTAGTGTCAGTTTACTTTGCACCAGTTACAGCTTTCAGATTCATAACAAGACACAGTTATGGAGAATTTTACCTTCTGTCTTGGTCTGTAAAGCAGAAAAGATTACAGGTGGTCCTTGACTTACAACAACTTGTTTAGTGACAGTTCAAAGTTACAACAGCACTGAAAAAAGCAGCATGACCGTTTGCCACATTTAATGACTGTCACACTTATGACAGCATCACCATGGTCATGTGCTTTACATCCAGATGCTTGATAACTGACTTACATTTATGACAGCTGCTGTGTCCTGGGGTCACATGATTCCCTTTTGCAGCCTGACAAGCAAAGTCAATGGAGAAGGCAGACTCACTTAACAATTAGGTTACTCATTTAATAATTGCAGTGATTCACTTAACATGCATTTGCAAGTAAGGTTGTAAAATGAGGCAAAACTCTAACAAATTTCTCACTTATTTTTGACTCGTGGTCGTAAGTTAAGGGCTATCTATATTTCAATTTTAACTTTCTCCTTCCTGACCTGAACAACAAAGGGAAACAAGGTTAAGATGAGTCATCTTCCAACAAACTTGGGTAAAGAAAAGATACTTTAATTGCTGTTTGATTTAAGGTCTCAGCTGAATGAAGACACATTAGCCTTAATATGCCATCCAATATGAGACTTTGAGTCAAATAGCAATTAAGGGATCTTGACTTTAGGTAAATTAATTGGAAGATTGCTTGTGATATGATGTAACTATGGTCATGTAAATGCATATTCAAAC
Organism: Cerberus rynchops; assembly: GCA_032468195.1. NCBI lineage: Eukaryota > Metazoa > Chordata > Lepidosauria > Squamata > Homalopsidae > Cerberus > Cerberus rynchops. The sequence goes on from JANHFJ010001661.1 coordinate 102,153, forward strand.
AGATACCCTCTTGATTCACTCAGATGCAGACTTATGAGTATGAAGGAAACATTGAGATATGAAGATGATAGGACATGGTTTTACGCATGTGGACTTGGGACAAAACTAATAATTAGTACTATGCATGAGGCAAATGAGAATGTTACCCTTGAGTCCTATCTCTCCTAAGATTGCTATTTGCCCAATATCAAAAAACCTGTCCTTAATACTAATCACCGCTGTACCTCCTAGATCAGGGGTGTTAAATTGGTGAGCCATGGGCCACACCACCCTAATTCTGCAAAAGGAAAAATGTCACCACGTCTGCGAAAGAAAAAAACCTTCAACAAATTCTCATGTTCCTGCCACCATCTGTTTATAAAATTTGTTCATGCTAGGGTAGAAAAACTAATATTCTATAACATGAAAATCAAATTCAAAATTGTTTGATAAAAGTAATGGACAGTAAAAAGTTTAATAAAGATTAATGTTTAATAGAGAGTAATGCAAAATTTCCATTTTAGGAAATGCATCAAATTAATAGATTTAGAGCAGGAGATAACTAGCATAGCAATAGTACTTCTGAATAAGATTTTATATTAATAGTCTATTAGAAGCTGGATATGAATCAGCAGTGTAGCTACAAAAAGCAGAGACAGTTTGGCTAATGACCAAGTCTTATCTTAGTCATGAAAGCTTACCTGACTTTTTCCTTTGTTGGGGAGGGATGGGGGATAGAGAGCAGCAGGAACATTAGATGTGTGTGCTTCTTTGATAAGAGAGTGATAACAGTTTAATATGAAAATGTTAGCCTGGATGAACAGACATATAATCACAGGAATCACTGTTCTACTTTATTTGGCATTGGCCACACTCATCTTTAGTATTGAGTCAATAGTTCAATAATTCAGATAATCTAGAAAAAGTTCAAAGAAGAGTAATGTGGGTGCTCGAGGGACTAGAAACCAAGTTTTATGAGTTTAAAGGAACTAAAAATGTTTGTTTATGCTGAGTCCTTGATGGTCTCTGAGCTTGGTTATTTTCCTGCAGACATATTACATGACTATATAACATCTTCGGTTCTCTCCTTGTTTAGCTTAGCTGCTAAACTTCTGGCTGACTGTGCAATGAATATACTCAAAACTAAACTGAACTGTCTGCATTCAATTAAAATAATTATTTGTAAATCAAAGTTTTCCATATAACTATTCTGTGGATTAAATTGATGCTTACGTATAGACAGGGAAGAGAACTACAAAAATAGTAAGCACAAAAACAGTGGGAAAAATAGATCCATTTTAATTAATTGGAGATTACAGGGAGAATATTTCATGATGGAAAAGTATGTCATATTTGTTCAAAATCTAGTTTCCTTGTTGAAGAAATAGCCAGTATTACTTAAATCAAGCTGCAAACAAACCAGCTACTTACTGTTCAATGGGATTTGTCCTGTGCTTTTACTACTGTTGAAACCAGAACAAAAACTGCAAAATATTCAGACTTCTCTTTAACATTAAGGAAAATTCCATCCACATTTTAGTAGATAATTAACTTCTATCCTGAAGCAAATACCCTTATGTAAGTCAGGTTTCTTATGCTCTTACCTTGTTTTGTTGTGGGTGAACTTAAATAACTATGCAGTTTATAGTAGTTTAAAAGACAGCATTTTTATATGTACAAAACACTGTACAGTTTAAATGTTTAGTCCACATAAAGCTTCATTTTATTAACAAATCCTATAAATGTGATATTTTATTATATAGATAAGGAATAGGTGAGGAAGTACAAATCTGTTAGATAATTTAGATGTTATCAAAGACTCTTCAGTGGCTTAATGGCAGTTGAGGTTATTTTGGTTTTTTTTCCTTTCACATTTACAACCTTTGTACTTTGTCAATATCTGGTTAATCTGAAAACAGGATTGGCAACTATCTGTATCTATTGCCTATCTGTATCTGTCCTAGACTTTATTCTTTAACTTTATTCTTTATTTAGGCACCAAGATTTAGATAATTGAGATTCAAGTGGTTTGAACAGCCACAAACTTTAGATTTCCAGGACTGCTTTCAAGGCTTTGGCCTAAAGCCACCAGTCAACTCTAAGCAAAGTACAAAGTGATTTATTTATGCACATTTTAATCTAGTCAGCATGTGTTTTGAATTAAAATGTTATTTTCATGAAATTGCATTTAAGAGTAGGATGATGCAAGTTGCCAGTGAATGCATCTTTGCTACTTATTTATTAGAATATTGTTCAGATTCATGAGAGATAGTTAACTTGCAGAAATAAATTTTCCCCTTCTGAACAAAGAAAGCTTTGGTGAAGATATATTATACTTATATACAGAATTTCCCTGTGTTCAGATTTTATGACAGATGACATGCAGGAATATCACAGAATGCCTTGCCCGGAATGCCCCCTCATGATTGACTGCACACCATACCAGCATTATATGAGTTCAAAATAAAATACCTGTGACTATTTCCATGAGTTAAGCAGAAGTTTTAATCATTAAAAATATTAACATCTAGATATGCAATTCAGTCTAAAGGTTAACTACTCCAAAATACAACTCAGAAACTATAATGAAGCTACATGTAAGTTACTGTAATAGGGTTCAGAAAAGTATCTATGCATTGCTAGAAATGTATTGTTAAGCCTGACCAATCTTAGCCAGTTAGTAAAATGCCAGTGTGTATTACACAAGGGTGTGAATATCTTAATGAAATTTAACAGTAAAATAAAATTTTAAAGCCCTTTAGAAAGGACTGTAAGAATGTGTTTCAGAATACAGAATAACAGAGTTGGAAGGCACGTTGTAGGTCATCTAGTCCACCCCCCTGCTCAAGCATTTCTGACAAGTGGCTGTCCACTTGCCAGAAATGTGTAGATTATGATCATAGTGCTTGTTCCCAGGGATAGTTCTTTGGGAGTACCCAAGTAGACCTGTTTATAGATAAGAACTAAATTCAGCAAAATTGGGGTGGGCCACCTTGATTTAGATTAAAAGTTTTTAAATTAAATTAAAGTGTTTAGAGTAAAAGAGCACCTTGGTGGATGATGAGATAATGTAATGCTGCAAAGTGAATGTTAGCTAAAAATAATTGAATTATGTCCCTAACATACTTAAATATGTC
>JANHFJ010001661.1:139739-157462 GCA_032468195.1 Cerberus rynchops
GCCATGCTGGCTCAGGAATTCTGGGAGTTGAAGTCCATGAGTCATGAAAGAGCCAAGGTTGCCCACCCCTGCTTTATATCATCTTGTGATATAATTGTGATATAGAGTGACCTTTATCATCCTGCATTTAGTACATTCCATGTGCATCTGGTTTTGAAAATAACTTGCAAGCTGTAGCTAGTTCAGAATGCAGCTATTAGACTATGAACATGCTCACACTACAGTGTCCTAGATTGTCAGCTTTTTCCAAGCATCATTGAAATTCCTGATTTTAATTACTAAAGTCTTACATGGAATGGCTTGGGTTATCTTAGAAACCACATCTCCAAACAGATTCTCCCCATCCCAATGTGGCCACCAAGGGAGGGGACACTTGTGGATCTCAGTCCCACAAGAGGTGAAATGAATTCAGACCAGAAGGCAATCCTTTTCAGGTTGATCCCAACATTTTGGAACATCTGTAGGTATCCTGATCTCTTTGCTATTATTCTTCCATCAGTCAGTTAATATAGTCTTGTTTAAGTAAGCTTTGGAATTTTAGTGGTAATTTTAGGTACTGCTTTATGTGGAGCATTTTATTTGGCTGACCCAAGTTTAATAATATGGGAAATTTTGTGTTCAGTGTTTTATGGGATTTCATTGTATTGCACTGTATTTTGAGTTTGTAAACTGTCCAGAATCTTGAAAACCAGTATGTAATAAATAAATTGGCACAGGATGTAAAGATCATAAAGATCATGTGCAATTATGAGCAGCATTGGAAAGTTTGGAGTTAAATAACCCCAAACAAATGGATTATTTTGACTGACTTCCTTTCTGGGGAAATAAATAATAAAATTGGGTAAAATATACAAGTGTCCTGATTCTTCAGAGTATAGATCACATTTTGCACATATTGTACATTTAAATGTCCTTCCTTCATTACTCTGAGAAGAGTATTACGCTTATTTAGTAATTATGAAATAATTTTCTTGGATGTTTTTCTTCATTTTTAGGATCTTCTAGAAATTTAACATTTTATCAAACTAGAGTAAGACTGGGACCCAGCTATAGAGTTTATTCCCCTGTAGAGCAATCATTTATGGTTTCGGTAATTTAAAAAAAATTCAGGAGTGTATAAGAAACAGCTAAATCTTACAGAAATATGGCCTATTTTCAGTTTCAATTGGAGGTCTGCACATTCCATTTTTTCCCTCATAAAACATGTTGTAGGAGTAATGCATTTCATGAAGTAATACTGAGCACACAGTGTTCTATGGAGCTGAATCTTAATATTTTAAATTGATATTTCTTAGAAAATATGTACACTATCCAAGACCTTAATGGTGCTGATGGCTTACAAAAATATAAAAATAATAACAATATAGTAACGTAACTTTAAAACTTAACATTAAAATGTTAAAAGGAAATTTAATCCATACTAAGGAATCCGCTATGAAAAAATCAGCATTTACTTTCAAGATTAGTTTATTTGTAGAGATTGGACAATCTCTTTACTGCCATCTAGTAGTTGTCATGACTTGGAACTCAGGTTCAATAGCTCTAATTATCCATGGTGGAATCAACTGAAGATGAAAATCTGAGAGTGCAAGGCATACTGAATAGGAGCACAAAGTTCTGCAAGTAATTTGGATCCAAGCCATGTGAAGTTTTGTAAAATTTCCAGGTTTACAATCAATATCAGCCATCCTGTTTGCAGTTGGGAAAAGTGAGAGAGAGAGAAAAATTCTTTTCTGCAGGATTTCCTCCTTCTGAAATCTAAGGAGTTTCAGAGGTTGAAACTGTTGTTGAAACATTTTCAACAACAAAATGAACACAAAAGTAATGTGTTTTCTAGTAATGGAACCAGTTATTAGGGGTGGGAGTTTTTTTTGACATTTTTGTGGAATTTGTAGAAGTGGAGAAAATATTTCAATGAAATTTCATTTCACTCTTATTTATGCTCAGGCATACACAAAGTAATGTTTCCTTATCCGTTGTCACTTCAATGCAGGTAGAATTCTGCTATTTACACTTCTAATACATTAAACCATCCTTAATTCCTCTATAGATTTCACCTTGATGGCTTAAAAGGTTCTATATGTACTGAAGCTTTGATTTTAATGCAACAAAAGATTTATGCTGCATAAAGGAGCAAAGCAACTATTAGGTTAACTGTGATAATTCACTAAGTGGGGATAAGCTGTTAAAAAAAGACCTCTTTATAGTACTAAATTCCAAAGGTGTTTTTTAAAAACATTGGAAGAATGCTAAATAACTGTATGTGAATGAGTGCGGGAAGAGAATTGAAATAATGGGAAATAAAAGTTACTGGAATCTACATCTCAGAGGAAAGTACATTTTGAATGGCACATTGAAGATGAACTTCTCTTTGCTGCTTTGGGGGAGTAAACTGAAGAAATGACAATGACAAAGTGTTTTTGATTAACACTGAGTGTATCAAAGAATAAGTCCATAGAATTTGGAATGATAAAGTAGATGATCCATAGGTAAAACATCCCAAAGATGCTTTTTCCAAAAGGCAACTAGACTTTCTTGGGGTTGTTTTTTCTTTGAAAATGTTTCACTTCTCATCCAAGAAGCTTCTTCCATTCTTCTTCTCAATTCAGAAGTGAAAAGGTTTCTTAGATGAGAAATGAAATGTTTTCAAAGAAGAAAAACCAAGGAAATCCAGGTGCCTTTAGGAAAAAAAACACCTTGGGACAACCATGACCTGGATGATTGAGAATATCTACAGACATTTAGGTAAAACATTGACAGAAAAGAACTGGGGAAAGTTTGATCGATCACTGTGTGTCAGCGTTCATTTCAACAATGGCTCCCATGTTGTTTATGGTAGCAAAGAAGGTTCATATTTCAACCAGAAGTGCATTTGTGGGTATAGAAAGTGTGGCTTCAGTGGAACTGAATCTTCAATATCTCTTCGCCAGAAGTAGCAATTGCCCTACTGTTGAACTCTTGCTGTAAAGCTATGAGAGTCTAGTTTATGCAGAAGAAATGAAAGGGGAGGCAGATATTAATTTTGCAATCAACTGCTTGCAAGACATCATTCTGAGAGGAGGAGAATCAATTTTCTTTCAAGGCAGCTTCCAAAATCACACACAGGGAAAGGAAATGCTTCTGCTGAAATGGGCTCAGTCCTTTGCCCCCAAAAAGAGAGATCAACTAAATTGCATAAGCCAGTCAGAAAACATTCCAGAGTGAGTCAATTCAGTATAATGAAGGAAAATTAGAAAATGGAATAAAAGTGAATAAAGAGCAAGACGAATGATACCAGAGAAGGCCATGACAGTGTTATCTTCCCAACCATGAAGTGATATGTTTTGATTCTGAAGTGCCCTCCAATCTTATCAAAGTGTGTAGATGTGAAAGATGTGTAGAATTAGACGCAGTATACAAGTCAACAATCTACTTAGCAGGCAGACTAAAATTCCTGGAAGCAAGGAAATGCTGCTTGCTTGTATGAATGTATGATTCTCTTGTGAATTGGATAAAAGAATTTAACAGTTAAGCTGCACTGTATTTCCTGGATTTGGAGACAAGTCTGCTGTCTATAACCCACAGAAATTAAGTCAATCATTGTTTTATGCCTGAAAATATAATATTGCTTATGAAAGGGGTCTTCTAAGAAAATAAACTGTTTGAATTGGACCATGAAGATGATATAGCCAGGGCAGCAACGAATTACAGTCATAGACATCATTTGAAACTGGCATGGAACGATGCAGCATATAGATGAAAGAAATATTCATAAATTAGACTGATTGACCTACAGATGAAAATTAGACTAGAATATAAATTAACACAAAAGCCCATATTATATGAAATCAAATGTTTTCAGACCTAAATGTCATGAAAGGAAAGAAAAAGGGACAATTTTAGATAAGCAACATTTACTGAAGAAAAAAGCCCTACTAAAGATTTTCACCAACAAAAGTGATTCAAGATTAAGCCAGATTTTTTAATTTACCCGTCCTACTTTGCAGATCGTTGTCTATTTTAAATGGTTCTCCCCAATACATACTTACCACTCCTGCTTTTTAAAGCATATACTTATCATTTTAATCAAGGAATGAGTTTACTGTCTGCCACAGCATTCTATCCTGAGGACTAAACTACAAGTAAATTTATGCACAATCTCTTGCTGTTTTCACTATCATTTCATGATGCTTGCTGACATGCTTTTACTGCATGCACATGTTATGCTTCAATGGACAATAAAATAAGCTTAATGATTCTTCTGATAGGATGTAGCTACTGTAGGTGCTGGGCTTTGTATATCCACTCAATATTCTTTCTTACATAAACTTTTCTTTTGAAAGTGACAAACCTGTTTCATCAATTGTTACTCAGGTTAGATTCATTTTCTTGGAAATACATTCAGAGCTTTTGTCAATAGTGTTGTGATTTTTACAGATGTTTTTTTTAAAAAAACAGTATTACATATTGTTCCATACTTGACTCAAAAATGAAATTATGTAGTCTTAAAAAGTCTACATCTATTCTTTTTCCAATAAATTCTTCACAACCTTCAGACTCAATCTGAATTAAGGTTGAACTGATATCAAACTATTTGTTCTTTGTGAGAAGCGACTGTGAAATTCGACTCATTTTTAGGGATAGGAATATAAAGAATTCTTAACGGCTAACCTAGATTGGCTGGAATGCATTGGATAAGGTATTAGATGTTTTAAAGAAAAGGAAAACATCTACTTAAAGCATTATTGTTGGAGGTATTGGAGCCATAACTATTTCATAATTTAATGATATACCTATTGTATGAATAAAGTATTTCAATATAGCACTAATTTCAATACAAAGTCACTGAGGAATGTTCCTGGCATCGCAATAATTTAGTTACTTGCATATGATGCTAAAGATCAAGTCTGAACCGAGCAAAGTTATTTCATAGGACTCCTCAGAATGGGAATTCCCAAAACAATCTGGTCCATTTTGCTCGGGTGGTTTTCTCATATACCTTCAACCTATGAAAGAGGACTGGAAAAGGAAAGGACACTTCCAATGAATAGTTGGTTTCCCAAATGGTATTGATAGGAGAGATTTGGTTTCTGAAACTATGGCCATAGGTATCACTGTAACAGACTGCAATATTTCAGAAGGAAAAATAAATATGTACATTATACTACCAAAGCACTCTAAACATGATCAGGAGAACTTTATATTGAGTCTGGTACAGAGGTGAAATTCAGCCGGTTTGCACCAGTTCTACAGAACCTGTTATTAGAAGAAATCTCCTTTTGTTTTTTTTCCCACTTTACAGGGTTAGTCCTGTAAAGATTAACTTTATGGGTTAATCCTGTAAATCATGCAGTTGTTTCTAACCTAATCTTTATTGCCTTGCTCACAGAAACTGTTTCTCCCCTTATTACATTATAACTTTGGTGAAGTTTAATTCTGTGCTTGGTGATGTTTAATCCTGTGACCACGCCCACAGAACTGGTAGTAAAAAAAATTGAATTTCACCACTGGTCTGGTGGGATTGGAGTTGAAAACATCCTGAAATAAAGATCTCAGATAAAGACTTAAAGGAAGTGGGGCTATTGTTTTAATGAAGCCCAGCAAACAACTCGATGAAATGTCAAGATGAGCATTGATTCACCAAGTTACTGGCTTTTGTTGTCTACACGCTAAAATTTGGAAGAAAGAACTACATGAACACATAGTACATAGTACAAAAAAGCATATATGATGGAGAGACCTGGTGGGGAAACTCCCATACCTAGAACATTGCAACTGAAAAGCAATGGAAGGAAGGAGTTGCACTATATATTTTAAGTAACCTTGCCTGTTCATCCTAGGTTTAAATATTTAAAAGCATTCAGATGCTTTCTGAATGTTAATAACTGGAAAATAAATTGTGTTTACCATCACTCACTTGACTCAGACTAATATATGGAAAGTGTCTTCCAAAAGAAAACTGCATAACTTTCAAAAAAAAAGCATGGAAGAGTAATGATGGAAGGACTTGTAATTATCCAATATCTCTTGGGAGACAAGCTCTCCCAAGCAAAGTCCTCTAGGAAATTAATGACTTATTTTACTAAAAACTTTCTACTTTGGATGATGGTTAAAAGTCACAAGAGAATCAGTTATTTGTGACTTTATCTTAACCCCCAAACAAAGGCTTCGTTGGTGATATATAAGTAGTAGGAACATTTGTTTTAGCGTGGGAACCGACACGTAGCATTTGTGAAATCAGCTCTTTATTACAGTCAGGAATCACTCCAGTAAGCACAAACAGCAAAGCAATTGACAGCTATTTATACTATTTACAAAGGCACGTCTCCACCAATCGGAGAGCAGGCTTTTCCCGCTCTCCGGTTTCTCCGTGCCAGAACTGTGTCTCAAGCCATACCATATATGGTATAGAACACCCATAAATGCTTCCCACAATTTATTATGGCAAAACATCATAACTTCCACTTAAATTTTCATATACAGCATTCTGCAAATTTTCTGATACCAGAAATCAGTTTTGCAAGAAAAATTATCTTCCACAGACCAGAGGGGGGATGGTTTCCCAGGCAAACTAGGTCCCATCCATGGGCAAATGAAGCTTTGCTTGCTTGCCTTCTCTTTGCATGGCCTGGTTTCTAACAGGCCAAGGAAGGTACTGGTCTGCGACCCAGGGGTTGGAGATCCCTGCTCACACAGAATTATCAGACTGATTTGAGGAGATGAATCACATCAGGAACCTCTGAAAAAGAATGAGATTCACTTTACAAACTTTTATCAAGTCAAATTAAATCCTTAAATCAAATCTGCTAATAATTTGACTTGCAAATCCCAACTGAAATCATTTGTCTATCTTAAGTGAATTAAGCTATTGAGTCAGTTCTTTCCTGAGTTGTATACCTCCATTACTTATTAATAATTTGAAGTTGAGGAATCCTTTCCAGAAAACACATTTGTTCAGAGTTGATATGGACAACCTAAATCCCATGGGTGATTATAGCACCCATTTTGAGGTCTCAGAGTGAGCGAAACTACCATTTAAAAACCCAGTTTTAGTATTTGTGGTATTTGACAGGGTGAAATAGGTACCTTATGCCTCTCCAAGGCACAATGTGTACCACCAGACAAAAAGTAGTATCCATTGTTGGTTTATGGTGTTTATTAAAATGAAATAAGACTTGGAAGTGAGAACTTCCCCAGTGATGCACTTTAGTCAGATTACAAAGTCTAGTAGTAACTAACTAATAATGGCATCTGAAATTCCAAAAGGGCAGCACTGTTTTTTCTATCCAGTTTGCCTCCTGTACAGTTCTGCTATGTCTATGAAATGCCTATTCCGATAGAATAACTACAAATAAGTAGTATGGCATTGTGAAGAATACCAAGCTTCCTCGTTCAAATATGTCAGGGATCCATATTACAAGATAATGTCCATCTAGAACATGTGTGTCAAACTCGATTTCATTGAAGGCCGCATCAGAGTTGTGTTTAACTTTGGGGAGCTGGGATGGACATGACCAGCTTGACATCACTCGTGTCAGGGGCACCTGTGGTGGCCAAGTGCTAAAGGAGGACTTCCCTCAGACCCTTCCTCCCTCTCATTATAATCTTTCTTCCTTCTCTTTTTCCTTTCCTCTTCCTTCTCCTTTTTCCCCTTTCCCTCTTTCTTTATTTTTCCTTCCTTGTTCTCTTCCCAGCTTTCCTTCTTCTTTTTTGTCTTTTCCCTTTTCCTTTCCTGTCCCTTCTTGCATGCTCCTAAACCCGCCGCCCGGGTTTACTTTTCACCCTTCCCGCGGGAACACCTGCCGGCTCTTCGCAGTCGGGCTCCCTCCCGGCCAAAGAAAGGTCCCTCCAGAGCCATTCGCGTTACCTTTCTTCGGCCATTGACAATTCCGAAATCCCGCCCCCTCCCGTTCGCCGGTTTCACCATTCACAAGTCTCATTCATAGGTTCGCCTGACACCACACGCCGAGACACGCGCAGCGCCCCCCCCCTCCTCTCCGTTTCCCTCCCTCCCTCCTGCCACACGCCCACCCTCAGCCTCCCCCTCCAGCTGAGGGGCGCTAGCAAGCGCTGGGTGCCTGGCTCCGCTGCCGAGCTGTTGTCCTGATCTCCTTCCCCGGGGCCGAGGCGAAGGAGATTTCCCCCTCCCTGCTTCTAAACAAAGGGATTTTAACCGGCGCACGAGGCGAGAGCGGCGGGGAGGGGGGAGGTCTGTCCGGATGTGGTGAGAGCCGTGTCTGGCTTGGGCTCGGAGGGAACTGCAGAAACAGGAAAACGGCGCCCCCGGGTCCGGCCAGCTTCTACCATGGGATGCTGCACTGGGCGCTGTACGTTGATCTTCCTTTGCACGCTGCAGCTGGTGAGTAGCAAGGCTGCCCTCCGCCGACTTGGGATCTTTTCTCTTCCCGTCAGCTGGGAGCGTGGCGGAAAGAAACCTCGATTCGGTCTTCTTTTCCCGGTTGTGAAGCGAATTCCAGCCGGTCGCTCTTGGGGATTGACTCGCCCAAGGCGCAATGCAAAGGGCTGGTCCACCTGGCGCTCCCAGGGCGTAGGAAACTCTTTACCGGGGTCTCCTCTGCCACTGGCTGACAATGGTGGGAGCCGGTCCCGATTGCATGCAAAGGTGGTGTGTGTGTGTATGTGTGTGTGTGTGTGTGTGCGTGCGTGTGCGCGCGCGTTGGGGCGGATGTAGGTGCGCGGCAGATTGCAGGCATGACCTTCTAAGTAGGACCAACTTCTGGGAGGTAAAAGGATGTCCCGAAAGCGAGGCAGCGGGCAAGTCCTCTCTGGTTCCCCTGCCCTCCTTCTACCTTTTGATAGCATCTTCTTTTGGCAACCCATCTACCGGCGACAACAGCACGAACCGGTTCCAGCTCAAGACTCAAGGGGGTTCTGCTGGTCTCAGGGTTGCTTTCCTGGAAGGGAGGGAGATGTTTATTGAGCAGCTGCCATTGCCAAATAGATATGCCCAATTGCTTCCCTCCTCCACATCTCCTTGGGTTGGACCGTCAACCTTCTCTGAGTTATAATGTGGAGGAAAAGCTTACTTATAGAAAATGCCAGAAAAAAGCATATTACACATTGCCCAGGAAAGCAAGTTGATTCTTTTCATATTGAACACATACTCACTGTGATCTATTGGAAAATATGTATTCATATGATACAAAGTGTATTTTCTTTTTATTTGGATGATAACGCTGACCTCCAGTTGGAAGACAGAGTCCTGTGTAATCTCCCCTTCCCCTTCTTTCTCTTGAGTATCACTGAAAGTGTCCTCTAGCTGCCAGTTCTCTGGGTTTTGATTTTCATCCTAATTTAATTTGAAGGCAGCTAAAGTATTGATGTGAAGAATTGGTTATTTAAATATTGCACATTTCTGGGGGAATTTCATTCATTTTATTGTCTCAACTTTACAGCTGGGTTGTAGAAGCATTTTTTGTGATAAATATGAGGTCAAGATGTTCAAACACTATTCCATGATCTGATCAAGAGTGAAATGACTTCTTTTCTTTTCTTTTCTTTTCTTTTCTTTTCTTTTCTTTTCTTTTCTTTTCTTTTCTTTTCAAGTCGCTTTGAGACTGCAAAGTGATATCTTAACTCCGCTGGTGCTTGAGATAAGTTGTGTATTGTACTGTCAAGAACAGAAGTGTGATTTCAACGTATCAGTTGAAGTGTTAGTTTATTTTCCAATTATTTAAATATTTTGAGGACTCTCTTTGTTTTATTCAAATCTGGAAAAGCAATAAAACCAAAGAAAATATATGACATATTCCCTGTTCCTTCATTAATAATAGTGGACGGATAGGGATGTTTTGCTCTGAGTAAAGTCCATTCTAACTATATAGCTTTGTTTATAAGGTTGTTTGGTTTCCTCTGAATAAATGGGACAGGGGCTTATATAGCAAATTTTCTCATTTTATAAATTAGTGGATTTTCATTGCTTATTTCAACTGATATAAAAATTCAATAAAATAATTCTTAGAATATGAGACTTCCTGTCGTACTAAAAAGCTCTAGTTGTAAGTTGGTTGTTTGCTTTTAGTGTTTTTAGAACACTGCTGACATTTCTACTGATTCATACAGTAGTTTATGAGTATTTTATGATTTGCTTATTAGCTGTACACCAAAGAATACAACCTTGAAACAATACGTTTAGGCTGTATGCATTTGGAATTAATTTGGAAAATAAAGAAGCAGGATATTGCAGAAAGCTTTCTGATGAGGATCTTCTTCTAAACTAATATTGTCCCATCTACATTTCTGGAGAATAGCTTGGCTAGAAAAGGTCTTAGGAAAAGTTTTGCATTGTGCATAGAACTGGAGTGGACTTTTTCTTGATTTACACATCAGCATACAATTATGCAGGTGCTAAAGTTGTTTCAAGAGTAATAAAGGGAGACCACCACAATCGCATTAAACAAGTGTATTTAGCCACACTTTATTGAACAAGTCAGAAACAATTCCTAATTGTGAAGGAAAGCATCACTCCATTTTTTGCGCCCTCCCCCTTTAACATTGTTCTTTCTTTATACATGTGTGTAGAACCAGGCAACCAATAAAATGCCATATCTGATCCTCAGGCTAACTTCTTGTAGTTCTGAGTCTCATTTCTAAACTTTATTAAAAAGCATTACATTGCTAATAAGACCAATTTAGCTACTCCCTGTGGCCTGCAGCTTGTAAGAGAGAAAAGAGGTTGATGATGAGAGAAGAGGGCAAGAAAACTAATGTGAGAGACTAGCTTTTGACTCTTATCCATTGCTTGATTGTTTCTGTTTCCACACCACTCATCTACCCTAAATTCTCAAGTAATTTACTAGCACTGTGGTCCTCAGCACAAAAAGGTGCCCATCTCTGGTTAAAAATAGTCAGGAAGGAATCAGGAAACACGCATGCCTTACATCCATATTCATAAATCCCACTAAACCACAACATGTTGTGTTGCATTCAGTAAGTTAACTTGGGCCTGCTATTCTAGCAGTGGAGAATTTATTAATGTATGAATGGGATTGATGAATAAAGTATAATTTGTTAGAGCAGCAGAAGGCCAGTCAAAAACAAACCACATTATAGTGTTGTGATGCAACATAGGATTATAGCTCAGTTAAAGGGCAAGTAATTGTTACAATCATGGCATAAATACAAAGATTTTACTAATACTTGCAGTATAATCGTATGAATGTTTATTTGGAACTGAGCCTTATTTCCAAGTGAAGCTTCCCCAGTTATTAATTGCCATACAAGAAAAAGAACAATATTCTGTTCTTATAACATCAGTTAAGAGCACAGTATTTCATGGGAGAGTATCAAAACTCTGAGAATATGACAGGAAGACTGCACGGAGGGCAACTAAGTTGCTTTCTAAGTTTAGCAGCTAACTGAGGGGGAAAAAGTGGAGAAGCTGTGTTCCTTTCCTTTTTATTCTGGTGTCCATGGGAGTAGAAATAACTATCAACTCTAGGGCTGATATTGTTTTCCTTTTTCACTTTGGGATCATTTTAATTGATTGTTAATTAATTGGATCCCAGTACTTTCGAAATACCATTGAGATAAAAAAAATATCCCACAAAGCAGATGGAACCTATTAATGCATTTTTAGAAGTTCTGTTCCTCCACATGGCAAATTCCAATACTACCCATCTTAAAGTGCTTCATCTTACAGAACAGCCTGTGTAGGACTGCTCCTTAGCCAAAGCTTTTTCTTGGTAATCATCTGAGTTACCACTAATGAGCCAATCATCATGAGAACGTGAGGAGAGGGGATGTTGAGTAGCCTAGATGGCATAATCATTTGAGATGCTCCACCACTATATTCCAATTAACAGCAAGTGTTATACTCTTATGAGAAATCAGAAACTGCAGTGAAATCAGTTGTGTTTGGTGTTGCAGAGATGGGGGTGGGGGCAAAAGTAGTTATTTAGCTACTATTCTAAATAGAAGTTCAAAGTAGAACTCCCTAAGTATGTTTTATTTTTCTTTTGTTTTTAGATAAGCTAATTCTTATAATAAAGCTAGTACACTTATATATTGAAAGGAGGCTGGTAGGAATATATGGTCAGTTTGCAAAGGTTTCTTAACCTAAGAAAGAAACAGGATATCTTCAGAGACCTTTATATGACTCCTGCTAGCTGGTAATGGTGGCAGGGAGTGATCCAAGGCTGACTTTCCAAAACAGCTACGTGACTTATGCAAACATTCTCTGCCAACTGTATCCTATTTGCATAATTGACTGCTGAATCCTGATAAAATACTGACAGATACAGTAGGAAAACATCTGCATAGGCAATGCTTCCAAACCATTAATTCTTGGGCAGTTCTTTCTGTCACTCAAATGAAGAAGCCAGATCTGTCTCAGAGCTATTAACTCCTCTGTTCTCCTTTGTTCAAGCCAAGAGGATAGGTTCTTATGACCTCTGCCTTTCAAATGTTCATTGTAATTCAGGAGTTACTCAATGTAATACAGTAGCGGACAGAACTGCTAAAACAATTGTAAGCAATTGAATATGGCAAGTTTGGTACCATTTTCTTTGGTAGGTGTTGATGTAAATCAGTTCAGTGTTAATTCTGTTTGCTGTTGAGTATTAGGTCTGTCATCTAAAAGAGATTTTATAATCAGTTTGAATGTTTTCATTTTATGAATCAGTAATTAAGAATATTAGCATTCTAAAAGGTTTGATTGTAAAATTAGAAAGTAGAAGTAACAAGGGTGGTTTGTAATGATGCAGTAGTTTATAAATAATGCCACATTTCAGCAGCCTTTCATCTAAGGCAGGACTGTCAAACTCCCAACCTGCATGCTGGATGCATCATGTGCTGGCCACGCTCACATCAGGTTTAGCAAAGGGGAAAAAAGTCCCAATACATCAAGTGATCTGCCATGACGACATGAGTTTGACACCTCTGGTCTAAGGTGATAAAACTGCTATTGCTTGCCTTTTCCAGTGATAGAAATGATGACTTGAAGCCCTGGTTTTTTCATGCATAGATTGTTTTCCTTTTGTATTACTTCAGGTTCTGATTGATTCACATATATAAAATATTAACAACCATGAAACTATTATCTCCACGATACTTTGTAATACTTTTGCATTATTTTATGCAAAGTGTAACTTCTGATTATGAGAGTGTATCAATTCTGCATATCACTACAGTGTTTTGTGTCTTTTTCTTAGATTATAAAAACAGCACTGGAAGAAGGCAATAATTTGCTGCTTCTAGCATTTCTATTCTGATAAAAATATGATCTACTGCCTTTGAATTGTTTCCTGAAATGCTCAGTATTTCTGGTATAATATTGGCAGGTTGTCAAGAATTTGAAGAATTATCAGTAGAATCATGAAAACACAGAATATATACAACTAATATAACTATTGTTGAAATAATTGTTACAACTGAATTTCTTCTAACAGGGTATGGATAAAACTTGATACAAAAGAGAAATGGCAATATATTGCTAAAATTCACAGCAAAATGAGATGCTAAATAATATCCATAGTAAAACTAGAAGAAGTATGAATGAATTGCATTTCCTTTAATTTATATTGCAACTTTCACCTAGTTTTTAAAATAGTTTTAAATATCAATCATAGGCGAAACGTAACAATATAGATTGTCCTCATTAGTGACTTACCTCATACAACAACTCTTCACAGTTACAATGGTAATGAAAAAGTAACTTTGCAACCAGTCATCACATTTATGACTTTTGCATATCTTTAAAGCAAATGAATTTATTTATTTATTTATTTATTTATTATTTGAATTTCTCAACTGCCACTCTCTCGAGGGACTCGGGGCGGTGTACAATCATCTAAAAAATAGACTTAAAATATAAAAATAGACTTAAAATATAAATTAAATGGTTAACAATTAAAATTATAAAAATTTAAAATTTAAAAATTTTTAAAAACCCAATCAACCCCAAAATTAATGTTCGGCCAGACCGGCTTGTTGGAACAAATGGGTCCTTAATGCGCACCAGAAGGTCCGCAGGTCTGTAATGGTCCGGATCTCCGGGGTCAGTTCATTCCAAAGGGAGGGTGCCCCCACAGAGAAGGCTCAAAGCCTCGGGGCTGCCAGATGACAACATCCAGGCAATGGGACCCCAAGGAGGCCTGCCCTGTGGGAACGTACTGGCCGGGGGGAGGCTGATGGTGGCAACAGGCGGTCCTGTAAGTACCTGGGTCCCAAGCCATGGAGCGCTTTGAAAGTAAGAACCAACACCTTGGTTGGTTCAGGGAGCCAGTGTAGCTCACACAGGAGAGGTGTAATATGGGAGCTCCGAGGAGCCCCCAGAATCACTCACGTGGCCACATTCTGCACCAACTGCAGCCTCCGATGCTCTTCAAGGGGAGCCCCACTGTATGTAAATATACAGTGGATTGCATTAATTGTACAAGGAAGGGCTCGAGAATTAATTAAAAAGTCAGCTGCATATTATTGTGGTGTAAATGCAAATATCTAAGCAGTCAAAAGTCTGACTTTCCATTAAAAAAAGAAAAAAATCTTTATTTACTAAAGCGATATATTGAAAATAAGAGTGAAAAGTCTGCTACATTTTTCATATTTCTGCATAGGAATTTCTAAACGTTTCCATGATTTCAAATAAATGTTTTCTATATGTACTGTGGTATATGGTATTGCAACCATTTCAAATGCACATACTTGAATCTAGCTTAACCAACTCACTTCTTATTCATTTCAACTCACTGTTGAATGGAAAGTGAGTTACAGCTTAATAGGGTTTTAAACAAGTCACTTTTTATTATATCAAGTCGACTAACATACATAAATTGAAATTAGAAAATGTTTCTTTAAAAAAACACAAATGTTGATATTTTTAAATTTTCATTTTTAGGACCAATTCTTTATCATGGACTTTTAACTTTTAACAAGGATAGTTGTAAAGACAATGTGCAAGTACTATTTGAATCAATGCCAAGAGCCCTGGAAACAAATGGAAATTTTAGTGGTATCATTTCACAGATGCGATATATGTTGCTCATTCTAACTACGTTTGTAAAATGTCAACTGAATTTGACAAGTTTCAATGTAACTCAAAACTAAATCACATCCAAATCTCCTAACGTTAATTTAAGATTTAATGCTTTCTATTTAGAAAATAGTTAGGCCGAGAACAGTGAAGTTGAAAAATCAGTTGATCATCTTCTACTTATAATTGATTTCACATATATACAAGTTAGCAAAAATGATATGCTTTGCTAGAAAAATAGCTTTAAGATGCCCGGCATAACTTTTGTTTTCACATAATGCTGTACTAAAATGTTTTTCATGTTTTGTAGGTATATGGAATTCTTTCCTACACCGTCCAATGTAACCACTGATTTTCTCTTTGAGAAGAGTGCCAATTATTTTCATTCTGAAGATGCCCCTAAACGTGCTGCTTCTTTAATTCCTAAGGCAAAAATCATAACTATTCTCATTGATCCATCAGATCGAGCATATTCCTGGTATCAGGTATACATTTTAACAAAATGCAGATTCTAAATGTATGTATGATGAATTACGACGATTTGCTTCCATTAATCATTGCGTACCACAATTATAGTCAGGAGTATGGATCATTATTGGCAAGTCCATAATTGATAGACTTAAAAACTGTCAATGAAAACTTTTTGATCCTTTCTTTAATTGGAATTCAGATGTTTAGTGGGCAGTAAGTCAATCACTGAGAACTGACTGCTACAATTTAAGAATAAACATATGCTTAGCAAACAGAAGTCAACAGGTTTTTTTTCAAAACACGAAGCAAGAGAAAACTTTATCAAACAGAATGTAAGATCCTGTCAAACAATAAAATGGCTTATCAAATGAAATAATCGAACTGTTTGTTTTCATTTTTTAATTTTTTATTCAAGAATTTAAATGCAAAAAAAGTAATAATAACCAGGATCGATTTTTCCAGATTGTTATGGTTAAAAACATTCAAACAAATATTATGAATATTATATTTTATATATTTTTGCTTCTGTCCTCTTTTATACTGGTTAATCTGTATATACCCTTGTTAGTATTAAATCCAGAAAAACGCTTGCTTCGTATTTGGCCTTCAGTCGAAGAGGTAGCTGCGTGAAAGCTGAATACTCAGAAAGGAAGGATCCAGATGTATATTCTGAACTTAAACTAACTTTGCTTTACAGTTGACATCCTTAAATTTGTTTTTCAGCACCAAAGATTTCACAAAGACCCAGCAGCTCTAAAATTTACATTTTATCAAGTGATCACTGCGGGACACCATGCTTCGTCAGAACTTAAAATTCTGCAGAAGAAATGTCTGATACCAGGATGGTATGCCATTCACCTAGAAAGGTGGCTAACTTATTTCCCACCTTATCAGGTAAACAGCCTCACATTTCAAACTATTCAGAATCCAATGAGTAGGTAGCATTTTTAACGCTCATGAGGGTTTTTTTGTTTGTTTTTCTGGGTCAAAGCAATAGATTGCCTCGACAAAACTTCAGTTCTTTCAAAATTTGGGGAGTTCAAATTGTTCTTTCAGAGTTTAGGGCAGTGATGGCGAACCTTTTACAGACCGAGTGCCCAAACTGCAAGTCGTGTGCATGCGCATGTGCACGGGCGCAGCAGAGACCTGAAGACCAGCTGGCTGGTGGGAGGCGTGGTTTTCCTACATTAGCAGCTCTGCAAGAGGCGAGATCTTTTTCTTTCGTGAGCTTTCATTTCGTCGTTTCCAGGGAAACTTCGGTTTCTCTGCAAATGATGGCGAGAAATGCCAAGGAGAAACATGGTGGAGCTGAGCTGGGGCTATGGCAGGCGAGCCCACAGAGAGGGCTCTGAGTGCCACCTCTGGCACCCGTGCCACAGGTTCACCACCACTGGTTTGGGGAGTATTAAGTGGTGTTAGCTAGCATTCAAGGGACTGCAGCTGATCTAAAAATGGCCCGGCCATGCTGTATCCATTCCCTTTGTTACAGTTATTCATTCTGTTCTATTATGTGGGATATTAGTCTTCATGAATTTGCATATGAATGTAGATTGTCCAAACCTGAATAGTATGCCCTTGTGCAACCCATATATTCCTTGGCATGACAGACTCAATTTTCCTTCTCTCTTTTAAAACATACTTTCTGCTTATGGAATCCTTTTGAAATTCTAGCTGTTTCAAGCAGGGCCAGCTTAATGTGGTTTTATGCTTTAGGACACTACTAGCAATTCTTCATTGCTGTCATCCTATAACTTCCACTTAAACCAGTATCTGGTTCACACGGTACATATCCCACTGTCTGTTAATTAATGTAGACTTGAAAAGGATGCTTGATCCCTCAACTGTCGCAAATGTCCACCACAGTTGGCTTAGATATTAGACACAGCTGCTCAATCATATTCAAGAAAGTCCAGTTGCCTTTTAAATAGTACCTTTGGGCTCAATCGTATGGCAAAGTATGCTACAGGTCCAGAAAATTGAGTTTGCCATTATGCTTCTGACAATAAGTGTCCCTCCATGACTGATATTCTGAAAATTATTTATTGATTTAGAGTATGACATCTGCAGAGGTCATGTAATTGCTGATATACCAATTTAGTGTAAATAAAGCATCAGCAAAGATAGATAGATAGATTTATTTATTAACAACATTTCTATACCGCCTCCTCTCCCGAAGGACTCGGGGCGATGCACAGACATCTAAGAACACAAAGAATATAACAATTAAAATACAATTAAAATAGATTAAATCAGTGGCCGATTAAAACCAAATTATGGAAAT
>JANHFJ010001661.1:168671-181053 GCA_032468195.1 Cerberus rynchops
ATTTTTTCTTTCATTTTCAAATCTGCTTAAATACCTTAAAATAGTCATATACAAAACTAGTTATGCAGTAAACCCCATTAAAATCTGGACAGAACATCTGTCCTTTGCCAATGTTTGTGTACATGTGAATTTTCAGAGATCTTGGGAATCAATAATACATATTTTTGAAAATAAGCTGGAAGCAATTCTGAAAAATATTTCTAATATTATGTTTACCAAATTTTGGTAACCATCAATTTGGTTTTCAAAGCTTCTTCTAGGTACAATCTATTTTTTAAAAATTGGGGTTTAAGAAAAACAGAGATACTGGTAAGTTTTCTTTTGTATAGCTCCTGGGTGCAGCATCATTCGTCATTGGTTCATTTTACACATAATGAATTTGTAGTAATAATTTTCCAGAGCATCATGCTGAATGTTATTAGCTAATTTAGAGATGCCATATGCAGATAATTATGCACCAAAGGATTCTGTGTATAATCTTTAGTAAATCTGCATATGGTGTTAAGACTGGTTTCAGCTATCATGCTGAACTATGGCTTCTTCCATAACACATTTGGTAAGCTTCAAACAATACTTTATGCTATAAAAATGGAAACCTCCCCTCCAAGACTGTCCAGTTGCCTTTTGGAAAAACATCTTTGGGACACGCTTGTCTTGGATGATTGAAAATCTTCGTAGACAGTTATGCCATAAACCACAACACAATGATTGGTTCACATATTACATGAAACTATAATGTATTCTGTTTGGCTTTGACTTTGTATATGTATGAACCCATTGTGGTTTATAAACTCTGTTTTATCCAAGGCATAATTAAACAAACCATGACAATGTGCAATATATGACTCCAGTCATATCATATGTTGCTGCTGCTGCCACTATTAAAACAGTTTAGCAAATAAGATAGAAGATGTTTCTGATATGTTATTTCTAATTTGTGTTAAATACAATGTGACTGGATAAAGACAAAACAATTCAGATAAGGTTACCCTGTATAGAAATCCAGAACTTCAGTAATGAAACTGCCCCTTCCAGCATCTCCATTTTGACCTAGCACTTTCCATTTTGGGGAATTTGTGTGGAGATGAAATATTAAAAAAATAAGTCTTAATTTAGCTTACTCTATTTAGCAGAATTTACATTTCATGGACCAATTTTTGCCTAGTCATTCATTCTGAAATAGAACACAAATCCATTGCATCCAAAGAAGTTTGGACAAGACACATAAATAGATACTTGAATTTTCATTATCATGGTAAATTTACATGATATCCACAACACATAGAAAGTGTATATGGAAAGTATGGTTCCTCTATTGCTTTTAATTCTGAAATTTTATTTACAATTCTCTCCCTTCACTGCATATCCATTCCCATTTTCTTTTGTTTATATACTCTATCAACCTTTGACTGATGAGTGATTTGACACTGGCAGGAAGGAATTTGTTTTTGTTCTTCCAGAAAAATAATAATCCATGTGCAACTTAATTGGGGAAAATTGTTGGAAACAGATAGTGTAGAGTTCAACTACTCTATTTTAATTGTTCTGTAGTTTTCATGCCTTATTTCTATGACTCAAAAGGAAATGGGTTTTTGAAATTAGAAAGCAGGAAGAATGTGCCATTGATTTGCTAGATTTCAGTAGTTTTCTGAGCCCAAAGAATATGTTGTTTTTTGCAAACTCCCTTGAATTATTATCTTCTTAATTTAGATAGTGAAGATTATTAGAAAATGTTACATCTAAAAATGATTTCACACTTGATGTAGCAAACATAATGACTGCAATATGTTTATGATTTTTTTTCAAAAAAAATCTATAAAACAGGACTGATAGTTGAGTAACTGCAGGTGAAAATGGAAGCAGGATTTTCAGTACATAATTGTACAGAAGCGTGTAGATAGAGTCATTGTTTTGCATTAGGTATAAGAAATTTTGGACTATATATAAAGTATAAAGTAATTGAAAATGTTTTCTGCCATCAAGAAATGGTGGAAGAGGATGTACAAATAAATTTGATTTCTTAAAAATGCTGGTGTACATTTTTAAAAAATGATTGTGTGATGAAAATGTATAGACTGTGCTTGGGATACAGATTATTGGAGAAGGTGAACACATGTTCTTCAGCAATTACTGGGAAAATTTCTAACTAGCATTGGCAGACAAAGTCAAATGATTCATCCTTAAGCAAATGTGCTTCCCAAACCTTGAGGTAAGCCCCATCAAAGACAGCTGAACAGCACCACTCATGAAATCTTGGCTAATGTTGTAATGAATGAAGGTACCAGCAGCCCCCAGGCTAGAGAGACTAATTTTGTCAAGACAAATCAGGTGCCTTTGAAGGTTATCCAAAGAAATTCATTGATGTGGAAAAACAGGAGGGAAAACCATTTAAACCTTCAGAGCATAGAGCTAAATAAAGACTTTGACTTTATGTACTTCAGCAAACAACATTTTAGGGTGCATATGGCTTCCTTCTTGTCTGCATTTAGAAGACTAATTTTTTGAGCTGAGCCTATGAGCTCTCTCTCGTTAATAAACCCACTCCTGAAAGTTGAAGTGTTTGGAGGGCTGAGGTTTACAAGTTATGTCTGGTGTGAAGATAAAGAGTCTGTCCTGAAGAGGCCTGTCAAACAGAGAAAAGAGCATCAGCATAGTAATTTCATTTCAGTCTTAAAATTGAAGAGGCCACGTTGTTTCATAAATCAGCTTTGAGAGGGTGTTCTATTTAAATTTAATTGAAGCAAAGGGTTCCTTCAAAGATTTTCAAACACCTATTATATGGAGCTGGTTCCTGTTAAGACCTTCATTTTATTTTATCAAGTATGACATTTTATCTTTCTACTTTTTATTCTTTGCATCTCAGACCCACAAGCATTTTATGATCAAGTGGATTATATGTCATGATTAGAAAGTTTGTTGCTTATGCAGATACACCAAAATGGTGTTCTTACATACACTACATTTTGTTCCCATTAATGGAGAACATTAAAGGTAATTAGTACATTTATTAATGTGGTACAAAAGAATTAGCATACAGAAAGTCATTTGGCAAGATAAAATTTGCCGTAATGCCTTGAGGATAAGAACATTTTTTTAAATGGCAGAAAATAAAATATGCCAAATTATTTTCAGAATGCAGGGAACAAAATTTAGAACTTGCATCAGTAAGGCATCTTATGTATATAATTTATTTTGAGAAACTGTCCTTTCTTTTATTGTCTATGTCTTCCCGACTTTTTTAGTCAGCCTTTTCCTCGCGTCCCAATTATTTCATTAAAGCTGGGTGCTTTTTGGGTTTGGCAGAAATTGATGTAATGATGGATAGAATATTTATTTGAATGCAGAAATTTCCAAATTGAATCCCAGCATCTACAGGAAATACTGGGAAATGTACATACCATTGATAATATTAACAGATAGATCCCTGATCTAAATTAGGTTAAAGCAGCCTTTTGTATTATTAAGACTGAAGCGGTGTTGTCAGAGTGGTGTGTTCTCTTCCATTTCTTTAACATTATCCTAAATGTCATTATCCTGGTTAGTTTCTTACTAGTAAGAAGTTGAAGGAAAAAGATAATGGTATCATAGTTACCAAACCCGAAGCAACTCTTAAACTATAATGTTAATCAGAACTTGTAAAAACTGATATTTAACAGATTGTAAATTTCAAAATGCTGATCACATTATGCTCCTTCTGGCTGTTTTATGCTGCTATTATCTTCTGTCCTATAATAAAGTAATATAGGTAATTCCTTTGCTGTTAATTTCACAGAGTTAAAGTACAGAGTTAAAACCAATATGAATGTTATGTGCTATTTGCTTTAATTTTGAATGTAGTATATCCACTCCTCGGATCTGAAAGAAAGGTATTGCATTTGGTGGCAGCAATTCATTAAAATTATCTGTCTAAAACATTTAGACAAAATGCTTCCTTTGTTTTTCCATCTTCCAGCAGAATTCAGTTCATCAGACTTGCTATCTGATGATGGTAATAGGCTAAAAGAAAAACAAAAAAGAATAAAAAACATGGAATTCCTTCAGTTTATTTGAGATAAATCCTATGGTCTACTTATAACTAATGCCATTCTTTTCCCAGAAAATAAGAATGAGACATTTTATGAAAGAATGTGGATGAAAAATGTAGTGCCGTCTTCTTGCAAAAGTATGGAATTTGTATGCAGAATTATAGTTAAAACTTTTCACAAAATAAATAATTTTTTCAGAGGATCATCAAAGAGTATCTTAAATATTCTTAAAGACTAAAACATGAATTTCCAGAGGGTGGAAATAGTAGATTATGTGAATAAGGTTTTAACACCAAGAGAGATCTCTTTTCTGTTTGCACCACCAGATCCACCCAGGATTTAACATGGTCCAGGTCACTTCCATTAAACAATGTTATTTTGTTTGACACTAGAATAATGTCTCTTCTATTGCAGTCTCTGTCCTGGGGAACAGCAGTCTTCTAGAGATCCAGATAGCACTGACCCTATTAGCTTTTTATAAGGCACTAAGGATCTGGCTGCTTCCCTAAGCATTTCAATCAGACATTTAGGTGATCTGTGCTTGTCTTATTACAAGTTGGGATTGTTTGTCAATTCAGACACTGGTGTAGATTGTTAAATTGTTATTTTGTATGCCATAGAAATCATAGCTATTGCTGAGAAAGTTTTCCTTTGAAGGAAATATAATTAAGAATGTAGGATATGAAATCTATTTCAAAGTATTAGAAATATTTGAAAGTAGTGCTTGAAATGATTTTTGTTTATGCATTTGTGATTGTTTTGTATGTAGCATTTAAGTCATAAACTATGGTTAAAAACAAGTGATTGTATTTCCATAAACCAAACAAATCATATTTGAACTCAGAGCAATTGTTAGTCTAGCTTTTTACTTTCTAACAAAATCTCGGTTGCAAATGACTTTTGTTCAGTGTATTAAAATTTTACTAAACAGCCAAATCATTTTTTTCATTCATAAAAATGTTGCAATGTTGGTTTTTGTTATGTTATCTGTTCTCCTACAAGTTCTATTTCTTCTTATTAAAATTTATATAAATCTAATTATTAGACATTTAATTATATATCTCTATTTTTAACCCTGATTCTTCTTATTTTGCTATATCAGCTAGTTAAACTCCTTGTTTCCCTTTCTTGCTATAAATCCTTAAAGGTGATCTTTGGTGAATACATTAGTGAATGTGGCATATTATTCATCATATTTTTTTCTCAAGGCACTACTCTTTCCCAGATAATTTTATCTGCTATTCTTGACTGAATGGGTTACTATACTGAATAACTCAGGGAGTCAATTTGTCATGCTAATACTTTTGCAAAATGCATGGAAATTGAGCTAACAACCTTGATGTTTCAGTAGTATCTGTTTATTATTAAACTGCAGACAAAGACAGTACCCAAAGTATTAATTCTAAAGAGATGATTAAAAAGAAACACCACTAATATGGTAAATATATTGTGTATGCAAGACTCACCTATAATTTAAATGAGAGTTCCTAGAAATGTATTTCCTCTCAAATGTAGATTGATTTAATATCAGTTATTGTACAACTGTTTTAACTGTAACACAAGGAAGCAAAATAGACCCAGTTTGATATTCCTCCAGACAGGACAACCTTCTGATGGATGTGAATACCAGAACTTTACTGAAAAATGTTATTCCCTCAAAACATTTGATTCCACCTCCTGAATTAAATTGTGTGAGATGTTGGAAGCCTCTTTGATTGACCAGAGACTACTTTATTTAATATGTATGCTAACTAAGCTAAAGTTCCCCCAGAAGGAAATTAATCTGGCATAATGTCATGTCTCCTTTCCTTCCCTTAGTTATCTTTGAAAATAATTGGAAAAGTCTTTATTTGGAGCAGCAATTTCCTTTTGACATAGAAACAAAAAAGAACATTAATATTAGGTTTAGCTTTGATCTACTAAACAAATAGAATAAATTGGGTTTTAAAAACATTGCATGCATTTCATCATTACTCATACTACACAGACCTATTAGTCTCATCCTTGCATTGCTACATAAATATGCATGGTGTGTGGGCAATACTACACTTCCTTGTTGCTTTCAACATACAGCACTATCAGGTTCTATGCAGCAGTGCTCAAAATTAATGAGAGATGAGTTTTGATTTATGGTTAGGACTCAACATTATAAAATAGATTCTATCAATCAGTCATAGATGATAGACAGGCATGAATGTCTCCTAATGCTTGTCTATGATCAATATAAAGGTTGATCTAGTTTGATTACAGATAAGTGATAGAGTTTAATCAGCAGCTACACAGCACCTACCTGGGATACTTTAATTTGAAATCCTGTATGGAATAAGGAACTGGAGATCAATTTTTTAAAAAGCCAACTTATTATTTTTGTTCAGTAGAAGATCAAAGATAGATAGAGAGACAGACAGACAGACAGACAGACAGACAGACAGACAGACAGACAGACAGACAGATGATAGATAGAATTCTTTATTGGCCAAGTGTGACTGGACACACAAGGAATTTGTCTTTGGTGCTTATGTTCTCAGTATACATAAAAGGTACACCTTTTAGGCTAAACCTAACATTCATTTCCTTTGTTTACCTTCCATTTTCTTTGAGTATCTTTTCTTGCGTAAAAATCAATCAAGAATTATGTAAAATCAGTATATGAATAACGTGGGATCTCCTTCTAATAAGTATAGATTTTTGTGCTGGCTATCTAACTTGGTTATTTTTAATGTAGAAAATGTTAATATCATGATGACACTTTTCTTTTTTTCAAGTTTTTTATTTTATTTTACAAAACATCCATATCAATGTGTGAACAGTGTGGCACCTGAGTGTCATACATTATTACAATTAAAAATAATATTAATCATATTTATTACATTCATCCAGATTATGTAGTTCCAATATTAATACACATATCTGGTTTAAATTATAGTCTTTCATTCAATATTTCAATATGCTATTCC
This sequence comes from Cerberus rynchops, assembly GCA_032468195.1. NCBI lineage: Eukaryota > Metazoa > Chordata > Lepidosauria > Squamata > Homalopsidae > Cerberus > Cerberus rynchops. Next base: position 175,654 of record JANHFJ010001661.1, read on the forward strand.
AAAGCCAATCACAATATTGTTTAAACATACATAATAATACTATCATTCAATTTCTGATCTTCCCACTTGTTATTGTTTTTATCTTATTATACAAAAATGTGTGTATTAATATTCTCCCCTCTCTTATTTCTATTCCTATTCTAACTTTTGATCATGTGATCATTATATTTAAAACAAATCTTTTCTATCTGTCATCTCTTGCCTGCTTCAATTGTTCTTTTTTTAACTTGCCTCCCATATTCCTCTCTTGGATCTTTATCCCTATCTATATTTGCGTCCTAACTATACATTTTAAACATTTCTGCCATCTCTACCCTGTTCCATTGTCTAGCTTTCAAAATATCTGCCCATGCTCCTCTGCCTTTTAAAAATGTCTACCTGCATTTCCGGTTCCCTTTTTAAACCTCTTATAATGTTTTCCCTTTGGTTTATTTCATCAGTCATTATTGCTTTTATTGTTGTCTCCTTCTAATCATCTTGTTTTGTTTTCTGGTTGGTCTGTTCTGCTTTTTGTCTGATCTTTCCATTGCCTCCTCCTTTTCCTGGGCATCTTGATCACTCATTGTCCTTTGTATAAAGTTTTTCAGTTTTTCATGTATGCTTTGCATTAAGTTCTTAATTGTCTTATGGTTTCTTATCAGAATGTCCTTGATGCTTTGAAACATTGATGCTTCTCATATATCCACTCATTTCCTCCTGGTAGAGCATCTTATTTTAATAAGTCCCACTCTTGTTCACTGATCAATGTTCACAATTTTTTGTATTACACAGATAATCAATCTATTCCAGAACCTCCTTAAATTCCCTTGATGAGTTCAATCTTGTATTATGATAATCAGGGCTCTCTTTAATGAAGGTATCTTTCTTATTCTCTTAATTAAATCTCCAATAGTCAAGTCAAAGATACATAAAGCATATCTTTATTAAAGTTTTCCAAATTTTAAGGATATGTTATACTTGTCCTTCTTCAGCAGATTGCACTCTCAGTTTAGATTTCAATGTAAACCAGGTTGATTAATAATCCAAAATAGAGAAACAAAGTTTAATTTTTAGGTAAATATTCCAACATTTTAAAATGCCTTTCCAAGATAATACCTGTCCAATTTAAAAGTCTAATTTTCTGTATTTTTCAGTTTTATTTTGTTTTTTCCTTTTTGCTTTTCTCCCCTTAATTAATTGATTAATTGATTGATTCTTTTCTTTCAATTCTGAGATTTTTTCTCAAAGTACTTAAATAACTGCTTTAGTTATGAGCCTCTCTTTTCTGGATTTTTCACTTTTGGGGTAAGTTTTAAATAAAAAGGAATTCTCTCATCCAGTTCCAGACACTGTTCACTAACTCTGCTCCAGCACCAGTCTTAGCTGTTCCTCAGCTGTCCCAGCTTTGTAGCCATCTTTAGGCTGCCTCTTCTGCTCATTATAGCTGAGAGGAGACAAAGCTGGTGCCCTCCCAGTTCCAGCAGGAGAGTTGCGGCTCTCCAGAGCCTCACAGGACACCTCTCTTTACTTTGCCAACCCTACAGGGTGGCTTTGGCTCTTTTCAGAGCCACCAACAGGGAGAGCTCAGCACAGGAACATAGAGATGCATTCCTCATGCCTGATCTCCCCACAACATCAGCCGGAAGTCACTTTTCAGTCTTTCAATTATTCCATTATTTGATTCTATACATCATATAAAATTTTACATGTTAAATAATCCACAAGATACTTCAGGATCATGATGCAGATCTAATTCTGAATCAGACTGAACTCTCCACTGATTAGGTTATATAATGGCCAAACACTGTAATTTACAATATTGCAGTCTTGAATATTTCAAGTAGAATAAATTGCTGCAAAAGTGAATGCATTTCTTTATTGATGGACAATTCCTGAGATTAGAGGAGGTGCCTGATTAGCCCAACAAAATCCTGTCATGCTCACATAATTAATAAAGCACCTAAATAAGGATTAGCCACTATGCTAGCTAGTATAAGAAGGAGTCATAACAATGTGTTAAAGCCAGCAATGCATTTTTTTTTGTTATGACTGAGACACTTATTACTACTGGATGGCAACCAAGTTCTCATTGGGTGATAATTGGCTGAAAAGGAAGATGGTGATAGCTGTCAGTTCTCTGCAAGCTTTATGACCTTGCAGATGTGCAATCATTGGGACTCCATGGCATTTTTGCATCTTAACAGGTGTGAAATTAGACTATCCTAGCTAATTGTAGAATCAGAGGAGTGGATTGATGGAAAGGCTGATTGCCTAGCCCACTGAGTTACTATAGCTGTGCATTGATGTGTTTTTTCCCCTGTGTCACTAAAAGTTACCAAATATGGACTGCTTTTGTCTAAAAGGAGAAATGGTTGGAAGCTCTTTCTACAGCCCTCTGTCCTCAGAGGGAGAAACAGCTGCAGGGATGGTATGCTTTGTTTGCTATCACTGCATGTGGTTTCCCAAAGAGAAGAAGCAACCATTATTAAAGCACTGTATGACTGTCTTAAAAGTGGAGCAGCCAAAAGTGAATCCTACAGGATGACAGTGATTCCTGATTTGCCGTTTTCCTTTTTTCTTTAAAAAAAATAGTGTTAATGGTCCTTCCTATACCACCACAATGAGTAGTGCATGTATCACCATTATTACACAGGGAATGTGCAATATAACATATTGATTTCATATTCACAGGATAAGAAAATTGAAGTATTAGTTCCAAAGGAAGGAAAATTTAACCAGTCATATGAATAAAGATGGCAGATACCTTTGTTTTGGAGAAGAGCTTTGAAAAGTAGAGTTTTCCTACAATTGCAGTAATGTGAATTTTCATTCATTTTAATTTAAAACTAAAGAATGGTAAGAATGGAAGTGCAGCAATTTTGGTTACTAGCTTACCAATCAATATAGGATCAATTTGTAACATGTCATTTTCCTATTTTTGATACTACTATTTGCGTCATATAGACATAGTTAGCTTACAAATTTGTCATATAGACAAGGCTGGCTTAAAAATGTTATAGCTTGCTAATTAATGTGCCATTTTAAAAATTATTTAGGCAATATAAATATGTTTGAATGATCCTCAGACAACCATTAACTTCATTCATGATGTAAGAATTTTCATGATACACAAGAGACTTGTGGCCTAGATTTACATTTCTTTATATTAATGACTATATCACTGAGATTAGTCCACAGTTAAATGTCAGTAATATTGATATATTGGACCAAGGTGCAAATAAATTATTCATATAAGAATAAATGCATCAATTAGGGGATAACTTTATGTGCACAGGAGAGTAGAATAATATGCCTGCATTACAGGATATGATAATATTAGCAAGAATAAAAGAACCTCTTGAAACCTTATTACTGATCATAATTGTCAGTGAAATCCCCAAAATAAAATTGTTATATATCTTATTCAATGGTAGGATTTAGTCAAATTTCTGCTACCATAATATCCACTTCTATAACAGCTATGTACAAATATCTTCCTTTAGTTAGAATCCCTGCTTAATTAATATAGTTAGTTAAGATGAAGTATGTGATAGCTTGAATTCTGTAGAATTAGGATTACCTTGTTTTAAATTGTGACATAAATTTACTTGGTAATCTTAAAAAAAGAATTTATTTCCTTTCTCATTTATATTTTCTTAAAGGATTACTAACTTTAGACACTAGAATATGAATAGAGATAAAATCTACTTCTTATTAGCACTGATGATGTTACCTCATTTGGATAGTGAAATGTCTTCAAGTAAACAACCAAGCTCAGAGACCACCAAGGACTCCTCATGAGCTCCATTGACAAGAACATTGTATGATATCCTCTCCATTTTCCAAGTAGTTTATGCCTGACAGACAGAAAAAAACAGGCAAAAGATATTTATCTATTTCCTTAAATTCACACAAAGAATATATTTGTAGACAAATGCAATATACCAAAAATATAATTTGGTACTGTGGTAAATATGGCAGCTGGTGTTATTCAATCATATTTAACTTATCTTGTTTCCATGAGAAAATGTTGGCTTATCCACTGTCAAATTTTAATGAACTGTTGTTGTCATTAGATCCAGATTAGAAATTGCAGTTAGTTAAGCTATAGACTACAGTTGAGGTAGTCCTCAACTTAGGATCACAATTGAGTCCAAAATTTCAGTTGCTAAGCAAGACATTTGTTAAGTGAGTTTTGCCCCATTTTACATCCTTTTTTTGCCACAGTTATTAAGTGAATCACTGCAGTTATTAAGTAACATAGTTGTTAAGTGACTCTGGATTCCCCATTGCCTTTGCTTGTCAAAAGGTTGCAAAAGGTGATCACATGACCCCATGACACTGCAACTGTCATAAATATGACTCAATTGCCAAGCATTCAAATTTTGATGACATAATCATGAGGATGCAGCAATGGTTGTATGAAAACTGGTCATAAGTTGCTTTGTTTGGTGCCATTGTAACTTTGAACAGTCACTAAACAAACTGTTGTAAGTCAAAAACTACCTGTAGTTTCAAAGTCTCACTTAGCGTATATAGCTTATCCCATTAGATTCTGGGATTGGAAAAGATGTCAGTTGCTCCTACCATTATTTAAGAATTAGGAATGATAAAATTACTCAGTTCAGTTTTCCAAGTAACCAACACAATTTCTTAATTTCTATCAAAAGATTTATAGCCTGATTATTTTTTTAAAGGAAGGAGCTTTGTAAAACTCAGCATTTTTACTATGTTTTTCTTTTAAAAAAATGAACAGAAAAATGTCATTCCATATTGTGTTCCTCACTGAGAAAAACTGTTGGGGACTGGCATTTTTACTTAAGTGCCACATACCATTGATTCTAATTATGCATGTCCTAAAGTTATGGACACTTTTGCTAGACATAAGAGAAGTAAGTAAGTATCAAAGCCCATCCTCCCTGTTTGTTTCAGAGAAATGGTTTTGAATATGCCATTCATACAAGAAAGGCATTTTAGCTTCTCAGCTGTCTCCTGCATTAAAAATATTGCATCAAATTCCACTATATTTACCCATTTTACTTGATTCAATGAAGGTATCAGTTTAAAACCTTATACTTTTCTATATAGGTAAAATCTCTAATAGAGTGTTGTTAATGAAGTGTAAGAAAAAGACTTTCAAGGCATTCCCACCAATTAAAGCTAATTTCAAATTTCAATCTGAATCCATCAGATAGCATACAGTAAAAAAAAGCTTTTGAGATATAAGGAAACTTCCTGGTGGTACCATTGTAACTGCTGGTTCTTAATTCTTTTTTTAATTCAAATTAAACATCTCCAAGTTAATTCATAAGAGTGGTTTTTTTTAAAGGTTTTCACTTTGTGCAGCTGTCGTCATAGTTAAATAACTTCTGCCATTCCTGAATATTTAAAGAGATTGCAGAAATTATTTTTAATTATTCA
>JANHFJ010001661.1:334417-344456 GCA_032468195.1 Cerberus rynchops
GGAAGGGCTCGGAAGGAAGGCTGGAAGGAGGAGAAGGAATGCGGCCGGCCTCCTCCTCCTCAGGCCAGGGCAGACAGTGCATGCTTGCGCTGGCCTGGCAATCCCACTTGCCAGCGCAAGCATGCGCTCTATCTGCCCGCCCCCAAGAGCGGATGGGCTGCTGGAGGAGAGGGGGGGAAAGAGGGGGAGAACGGCTTGGACGTCACGGGCCGGGTAAATGCACTCCGTGGGCCGCATACGTCCCGCGGGCCGTAGTTTGAGGACCCCTGATGCAACATCACTGTTACATTTCCAGTGTTTTGTTTTGTTTTTTGCATGAAGATCCATCAATTCTGATTTGGCAGTGACATTTCCCCCCATATGTTCTAGCCTTTGGAGACTTTAATCATAAATGTTTTATAGGTAGCTAAGAGCTTTGGCCAAACATTTTCAAAGTTTGTGCAGAACATGATGCATGGTGGCATCATGTTTTCTCCCTTTATCAATCCTCCTGGGACCCGTGAGGAAGTAAGGGTAGTCATAGAGAAAGCTGGATCAGCAGAACCTGGCCTCTTCTCACAGTTCATTTCTTCCATTTTGCTTACTCTCTCCAGAAAACAATTCTACAGACCATGGTGGTGAAAAACAAAACAAAACGAAACTTTAAAAAAACTTTTAAAACAAACCTTAAATAAATTCAGATGTAAAAGAAAATAGCAACTATAGCAATATTTTACAAAAATATTGTAAATTGCACTTAGAATTGAATGTGACAGAATTCATGACCAGGGCATCATAATAAATCACAAATCTTCCATCGTTTGATGGCTTAGCTTAAGTCAGTGCTTCTCAGCTTTGGGAACTTTTAAGACATGAGGACTTCTTCAACTCCCAGAATTCCCCCGCCAGCAACTTCAATGGTAGTTGTAGACCACACATCTTAAAGCTCCCCAAGGTTGAGAAATAGTGGCTTAAGTCATTGGCTAGAATTGGCAGGGAATCCTCCTGTTTTCTTGGCTAGGTTAGGATCTGTACTATAGACAAGACTAACACATTATCCTCTTGATATAAAAAAACAGTTATACATTTGGGCATTACAAAGGAGTTAGGGAGCATTTACATTCTCTCTCCTTATTTCGAAATGGAACAAATCATTTTAAGCGACTTTTAAAATGCTTCCTGCTCTTGTGCCATTCTTCCCAGAGATTTTCTTAAGTGTGGCAATTTTTGTTGTGCCCACACGATGTACACAAAGCATGCTTCAGTATTTGAAATGATCAGATAAGCATATGGTTAAATATATTAAATCTAAGGTTATTTCAATTATTTTCAGTTGTTTGTATTTTTCTCATACATTCTTACTTATTGGATCATTGAAAATGAGAGATAGAAAAAGAAGGAAAAATGACAATGGTTTAGGATAGTGTTTCTCAACTTGGGCAGTTTGAAAATGTGTGAATTGTACCTCCTAGAATTCCTTAGCCAGCATAGCTTCATCGTCAAACTGCCAAGGTTGAGAAACACTGGTATAGGAAGCAGGAAGAAGAAATTTGGTGAGAGTTTCAAATGAAATTTTTTTGCTCTATTTGTGACCTTTCAGAACCTTTCAAAGTCTCTGTCCTGAAGGAGAATCTGGAGTCTAGATTTCTTCTCCATCCATAATTTGAGCTCCTGTTGTGTATGAAAAGCAGTTATTAATCAGGACAGATTTGTAAGAATGTTTAACATGGTCTCTATTATATCTTCACTCCAGGGAAGCTGCATTCTTAGGCCAATTCAAAATTCTAAAATAGTTTTCAAAGGCATTCCAAGTACTGTGAAGAAAAATAATAAGCACAGTACCTTACTAGAAGCTGATCAAGGTTAGAATAACCTCCTTTGGGGACATGGGTATTGGGAAAAAACGTACTTGCTGTTGAGCACAAATGTGCATGGAATGCTTTTGAAAAAAATGTGCATTGACCTTTAAAGAATATGCACACTGCTTAGGAATGAATCAGCTGCAGGCAACAATAAAAATGCTTCAGGCCAGCTGGGAATTCAGTGCTGTTTTGCTGCCCTTTCTCTCTTGGAGATTTCGACAGAGAAAGTGTGGTTCTCTAGGACCATTCCTCAAAGTTGATGATAAAAAGAATTTTACCTGCAATTTACATTATGGATGAAAATGAATGCAGTGTTGAATCATTTAACAAGACCTTTTTCTTCTTTCAAAGAAACATATCCCAATCTGGATCAGAACCATGAGTCTGTGGTGAGGAGGAAAAATATCTGTTGCCCAGCCCCCCTTTGTAGATCCCCTGATAAATCTCAACTTTCTTTTTCTAAATAGTAGAGCAGACAACATTAAGATAAACTATGCATGGATTGCTAATATTAGCTTAAGAAAGGCAATTTTATCTGGGGAACAAATTCTACGTGGCAAATAGGGTACCCTTCCCTCAAGTATCACAGGGTGTGAGGGTTCATTGGGCATGCTTTATTAGTTTTGTAAGGTGGTCCACACAAGAGGCACACCCAATTTATTGTAACTTTATTGTAAAGATACATTAACAGAATTTTGCAAGCCTGCATCTCTTCCCCCTCTTTTCTTTACAAAGAAACTTTAGTTGAAGAAGTTAGGAAGGGTTCCTTCTGCAGATTCAGTGGCTGCATGTCTGGCCATTGCCTAGTCCAATGGTAGCGAACCTTTTACTTACCGAGTGCCAAAAAGTACACACTTTGCACATGCCATCCACACTTGTGGGCGGCTCCTCCACATGCGCTGCATGTGCAACTGCACCATCTGCGCATACATGCAGCTTTTGCACATGCAATGCATGCGCATTGCACCCAGCCAGTCTCACACACATGAACAATCGCATGTGCATACGCAGGAGCGTTCCGAAGACAAGCTGGATTTCCTGCTGCAATCGCGTGCATGCACAGTGGAGGCCCGAAGAGCAGCTGGGGCTCTGCAATCATGCATGCGCAATCGCATGTGCATGCTCAGTCGGAGGTAAGTTGTGTGCCCAGCAAGATGGCTCTGTGTGCCACCTGTGCCATAGGTTCGCCATCACGGGCCTAGTCTATTCTCTTCTTCCTGCCTTCCAAGATCATTCCCACATACTCTAACATGCTTAGATTCATCATTTTGTTGAATGGACCATAGAAGAGAAAGCTTTAGTACATTCCAAGAACTGCTTATTAAAATGTTGTCTTGCTGCTGAATGTGTGCACTATATAAAGCTGGAGCATCTAATCCATTTATATGATTTCCTATCCTGCAAATGTAATTCTGGGCAGCTAGCAACATGTAAATAAAAACAATTATTATAAGAACTTTTAAATGAATCCTCTTTGAAGTATGTACAGAATCAATATCCTGATCAAAGATGATTCCCAATTATACAGAGCTTTAGACTCCAAGCATGGATTAAGGTTGCTTTAATCATTGCAATTCTTCATATATTGCAATACTTCTTCCTCAGTTTAACTCTCTCTATATTTTAACTAATCAGGAAGTCTGTATAGGGAATTAGAAGCTATGGCCTTCCCAGTGTTGCTGCTGCTGGACCCCAACAATCATCAGCCAGCATGGCCCAACAGTGAGGAATGTTAAAAGCCATAGTTCCTCTGGCTCCTCACATTCTGGGTATAAGATGATATGATATGATATGATATAATATAATAAAAGCTGCACAATTCATTTGGTTTCAGATCTTGAAAAACCATCATAAGTTTAATTTAAGTTGCACTATCCATATGTCTTTTGCATGAAAACAATTTGATAGCATACTAAAGAATATATAGATTGTCCCCTTTGATTTAGTCATGTAGTCCAGCTTTCTATTTCTAACTGCAGGAGAGAAAATGCCTCTGGACTTGCATAGAAATACATCTAGATAATTTCTGGAGCAATTCTCATGCTCTTGGCTATGCTCCACAGAAGACAAGGTGTTGAAAACTCATCTGAATTGAATTTCACTGTAAGTTTTCTGGCACTTAATACAATCTGTTCACTTGAATTAACTGCAAAGTGAACTTGCATTTAATTAAATACAGCAATAAGTTCACCAAATGATCATCCCTTCTGCAGTCTAGTTCAAAGGTCCTCCAAAGTTTTGGGTGAGTGGACATATTTGAAAATGTGAGAGGATGTTGCAATCTATTCTAAAATGGCTATCATAAGTCAAAGCATAAGTCTTCTGCAGTAGCTCATTTAGTCTGTCTCCTTCAAGATATTTACTATCTTAGCTTTTGTCCTAAAAATGTTTTTTCAAAAGGCAACTAGACTTTCTTTGGTTTTCCTTGAAAATGTTTCCCTTCTCATCCAAAAAGCTTTCTCAGTTCTGAGTCAGAACTGAAGAAGCTTCTTGGATGAAAAGCTAAATGTTTTAAAGGAAAAACAAAGTCTTTTAAAAAGACTTTTGAAAAAGTATCTTTGGGACAACTATGACCTGGATGACTGAGACTCTCCATAAGCATATCTCAGCCTTTTTCTCTTCTGTGCTTGGATATATATTTCCAAACCTTGCAAATGCCTCTGGGCACAATTTATAAAATAAAGCTGGAAACTGAAGCTTTGCTTCACAGTATGCTATCTTGCCATACAATGTTTTTAAATTTAAAAAAAAAATTAAATAATGTAAAAAAAGTTGGGTGGCTCAGTCTGTAACACTGTTCTTTCCCCACTACACTTGACATGCAGCTAAATCCACCTATCCTCCAATAAAACAGACTGTATACATAGATTTGAATGCTTTATTAGGAGAACAGGATATAGCTGAAACTGAGAAAATAGGGATATTTACATTGAGAATCAAATATAAGATAGACAATATTAAGTTACTGGTGAACATAACAATTAATAAATACAAGCAGTTTGAATATCACCAGCGATGCTCTGTGTGTGGGATGTGAGTTTGTTCTTAGATGACCATGTGCCACAGATTAAAATGGCTGCTTCTTTGGCTTCTGCTTTCTCCCAACCGTAAGGGAAATGGAGCCTGGCTTCCTAGTGTGCACTTGGTTTGAAAGTGCAGGCTGATGGGTAAATGGGTGGAGTCAGCTTCAAACAATATAGTTGGGGCATATTTGTCTTTCCAGCCACTAGATGGGGCTAGAGAGCAACAACAGTATATAAAGTTATATGTTGTGGCATGACAACCACCAAGGAGGCTTTTATAGGCATGTTGATGTCCACAGTCCCTTTATTGCTGAATCCACTTCTAATGTAAAAAAATGACATCAAATGAGATGATGAAGAACAAGTTACCTGTAATCCAATAAATTATAATTCACTTGGAGCTTTGCTATTGAAGTCAGTGATCTGTGGATGACATTATGTTTAGTAAACAAAATATCAATATCCTCACTGAACTGCTCATGAAACAAGAACTTGTGCTATTTGGCAAAGTCCCTAAATATATATATTTAATTTGTTTGTTTAGTATTTGCAGAAAACAATTTAAAAAGAATACCAGATACTGCTGTATCAGCTGCTTTGGTAATATGCTTCATCTTGCAAAGACCCAGCAATCTATCTCAAGGCAGCAGAACACCATTTTCCTGATTGAAATAGGGTTGATCTGTTCAACAAGATTCTTTGCATTAAGGTCAGGGTCTGTGTATGCGCAGAGCATGTGCAGATGCAAGCGTTAGTTACTTCTACTCCTTTTAAGAACTAGAGTGCCATATTACTTCAAGATTTTACTTTAAATAACACTTTCTTTAGCCTACCACAAAACTAAACCACCATTTGTGCACATTTGTATGAACTTACCCTCAGCAATTCCAAAACTGGAGGTCCTTGACACAGTTATGTTGGAGTATATGATAGTCCAAGGCATGTGGAAAGCATGATGTGGGGAATGCTGTGTACTTCAAAAGGCTATGACCTTAATGGCATTTTCATAAAATACATAAAGTAGGAACTGTTTTAATAATTTTGCATTCTGGAATGCATTTTTAACATGCAGTTTGCCATTGTGTTTATTCCATAGTAGAAATTTGCAGCATGCCTTTTAATTTAAGTGGACTGGATATAGTAATTAAGCCATTTTCTCATTTGTAACATAACTGATTGCTTTTCTTGTGTGTGTGCAAAATAATGTGAATACTTGTCTAAGCTAATCATTCTTCATTATTTACGAGCTTGAGTAAAAAAAAAAAGCTCTGAACTCTCTATTTGGAAGTTAGAAAGAGCTATTTCCTAACTCAGAAAGACAACAGTGAATAAGTTTGCTATATACATTCTTTTTCTGAACTTGGGCAATCTGGCAAGATCAAAGAAGCAAGCATTTTATGACATCACAGTTGTTTTCAATGCTAGTCTTGGGATAAATAAGAATCTTAGAAACTGCAAGGTCTTAACCTTTATTTATATAGTGAGTTATTTATGGCAGAATTACTTTGAATGGCTAGAAGCACTTTCTCCCAAATTCCTAGGCACCTGGGTTGAGTTGCCATTTATAAAATAAGCTAGCAATTGATTCACATTCTTCTTTTTATTGGGTATATCTACTCTTTCTTCCAGTCTTCGTACAATATCTCACACATGTAAGGTACATATATGGAAGTAAAACATGTACATTGCAGGGCAGTTCTGCTTCCAAATATGAAAATTCCCATCTTTGTTGAGTGCATTTTGCTCTTCTTCTTTGATTTGATGCATACAGTCTTCTTCTTTCATGTCCAATCCTTTCCCCCTCTCAGAAGGAGAAGGAAAACCTGAGGTGATATCCTTTCTTCACCTTACTCCTCCCATTTCTTGCTTCTTTTTCAGAAAGGCTAGTGAACAATACTGCAGGTAGTTCTCAATTAACAAACACAATTGAGCTTGGGATTTTGGTTGTAGTTTGGTGCTGTTGTTAGTATATGATGTGACTTGATTTTTTGCAATTGTGGTTGTTAAGCAAACCACAGAGTTGTTATAGCCATTCTCCCAAATGAATGGGTTTTTGCCAGAAACAGCAAAAAAAATAAATAAAAATGTTGTAAATCATGGTCATATTGATTGTACAATGCTGCAATTGATCATAAACCCAACCCTATTGTCAAGTGCCAAAAATGTGATAATGTAACTGTGTGTGTATGTATGTGTGTGTGTCTATATATACGTGTGTGTGAGTGCATGCATGTATGCATACGTGCGTATGATGTGGCAGTTATAACTTTAAAGACAACTCACTAGTAACTCTGATTAATATTCACTCTGACACCAGGCATATACCAAGAGACACATGGAGATACCTCTCATTTAGAGATAAATTGAATGATGTCCTATGCCTTTAAAGGAATTATTTCATATATCTTCATGAAGTTTTTTTTCATGAATATTTTTCATAAGTTTCGGATACATTTTTCATGGTTGTGATTACTTTCCTTCATTACACGCAGTCTTAAAGTTAATGTATTATTTATTTGTCATAAGATGCAGGTGTGAAATTATTGTTGATTGTCCTTGTATTGCATTTCTTGCCATGCTGCATCCTTGTGGATCTTTCATCTGCACAGGTTACACAAACAGGAGAGAGAATAACGTGTGTAGGGGGATAGGGAAGTACTGTGCTTCTTGTGGGCTAAACTTTAACCGGTGTGAAACCATTTAGAGCCTGTGTTAAGGAAACCAGCCCAATGGCCCTCAATGTAGAGCAAGGCAATAATCTCTCTTCCACAACTTATGGAGCCTCTGACCAGGCTGTGCGGTAGGCAGCTGCAGATGTATCTATTTATAGTACCAAGCACTTGAGGGAGCACAGCAAGCTGTTTGTGACAGAGGCCTTTTCTCAAGTCAAATTGCAGTGACACACATATAAGTGTAGTGTATGCATGTGCATGTATATGCAAAAAATACTCACAGTATACTCACACCTATACCCCATTGCTACTGACCCATCTTTGCAAGCCACAATGCTTGATTGTGCTGTTTTCCTCAGAGGAGACCTATTTCCTAGAATAAAACAATATCCCAGCCAGTAAATGTCAGAAATCATCTTCAAAAAAATAAAATAAAATAAAATATTTTATACAGCTGATAAAACTGGGGCACAAAATCAGTGAGCAGCTTGTAAAAGACGAGGCAAGGGAGACATTCACAACAGAAAATGAGAAAATGTGCAGTGAAGCATATCAGCCAATCCTCTTTCATCTTCTTACTCATTCTGTCTCCCCCCATAGCTGTATGAAAATGTTGTTTAATTGGGAAAAGCAATGACAAAACCTGGCTGGCAAATTGGGATGCATCTTGCTAACTACTTTTATTTCTTTCCCTTTTAGCTTGTAGTTCGACAGTGAAAGCTGCACGTCCTTGGTTTCTGCAAGCTTTGGTACTTTCTATGAAATATTTTCATAGACATCCAACCAGCTAACTAACTAGTAAAGCAAACAATTGCAGTAACCTTAACTCCCTTACATATTTGCTTATGGCCTGATGTACTGTATATTCTATCCCAGTTTATTCACAGCTATCCATGTACTTATGCTGAGTCCCTCTAATTCAGTGAAGCAGAAATACATATTTAATTTAGATGGGGTGAAACAGTATATCTTCATAATGCATCCAGAAACCAGTGATTGGTCTAGCCCTTTGCTTCTTCTTAAAAGGCTTTTAGAATCCAATATAATGCCAGTGTTAAAGTATGTGTTACATTTTTTTTTACATTCAGGTTTTGGATCTTAAATTTATTAATTCTCTTGAATACTACTCAGGAAAAAAGGCAGAGTACAAATCAAATATATAAATCAAAGGGAGAAAGGTAGCAAGCAAGTAAGAAAGCAATGGCATTACAACAATACACACACACACATAATTGCAATGCCATTGCTTTCTTATTTACTCGCTTCCTTTCACTGTATGTATGTGTCCTGCCATACATTAAGCATTATCCCCAAGAATTAGAGTTCCAATGAATTGTCATTAAAATTCAAAATCTGACATTTTAAAGTTTTGCTAAGCAAAATTTCACAATATATTTGAATACTTGATTCTGGCTACTTTCTAGCATTCTGTCAAGCACAGCTAGATATAATAATATCAACAGATCTTATATATATAAACAACCCTCAATCAGGGTTGTTTAGAAGCTTACCAAGTGTCACTAGTAGCAGTAAGCCACAGCTCCCAATCAGAAATAATAGGATGTTTAGAGGTAGTGCTACATTTCAAGTTCTCAAGCAAGAGGCCATCTGGGAGGCCATCCACACAGAAACTTAAATCCCGTTTAAGCAACTGAAGGTCATAGATAAAATGTATGTGTGCATGTGTGTATGTACATTCTTCATGTGATCTGAATGATCAGTGTAAGAAAAAAAGCCAAGCATTATGAACAATGTCTCATTTCAGCCAAACCACATGTTAATTTGTTATGTGGTAGTGAAGCAGCTAATGGTTCTAATGGATTTAGAACCAAGTTGACTTTCTCACTGACTCAATCATTGGAGGCTCTTCAGGGAGAGGGGCAAACAATTATATGTATTATCTTGATGACCATTAGGAGTGGAGTATAATTAGAATAAAAAGATCCTGAAAATGCCCTCTTTAACGTGTCCCAAGTTTTCTTTGCTAGAAATTAGAAATAGTGAGAAGTATGAGAAATGTGACAATTGTGCCTCCAATATACTGTAAGAAACCAATAGCATGTGCACTATCCCTGGCACTTGAAGATCTTTTAATGTTACCATGAACAATTCTTGTTTGACCAAGCCTTGTGGGCTTCATCCAGATATACTAAACTACAAGACTCATGATTCACAATCTTATAGTAAGGCTTGCCATAGTTTCATGAATCAGGAGGGCATCTGGTTGAGAATGGCTAAATAATGTGCACAAGCTGAGATCACAGGGCATGAATATACCACCCTCCACAAAGCTTTGGATGTGGTCTCTAGAAAACTCTAAAGGCTGCTACTAAATAGTGATGCTGAATGTGAGAGAAGGAAAAGTATTACATCAATTATGTAGAAGTATGGTCTCAGTTCTTTTTAATTAATGATAAATATAAAGAAAATCTCTCTCTCTACACACACACACACACACACACACACACACACACACACACACACACACACACACACACAAAAC
>JANHFJ010001661.1:361796-377129 GCA_032468195.1 Cerberus rynchops
GTTCTCCAAACTGCTTAGAAAATTTACTACCGGTTCTAGTGAATCTGCTAGAACCTGCTGAATTTCACCTCTGATTTTATCACTTTTTAAAGACTCAACTGTTCCATGAAAACACACCTTTATTTTTTACAGGGTGTTCTGTAATATAAGCTATATTAAATCATAATGAAATATAATAAGTGAACTATAAACTATTATGTAATTATATGAGAAACACACACACACACACACACACACACACACACACACACCACAGTTCTTTGTAATTTGTGTGTGTGTGTGTGTGTGTGTTTTTGTGTGTGACTGTAGAGGAAAAAAATGATTTTGTGGCAAGGTTTTTGGCAAGGCTTTTTCCTTGCCAACCCCTCCCCAAACAAATTTATCCTTAATTTGCAGACTAGTGCAATTGTGAACATTTATCTGAACAATTTTTCAAAGCAGAGAATAATAGGTGTCCATGGAATCTCCTCTTGCTGTTGATATGTTAAATTCCATTTTGACTAATTATGCCATTTTGCTTCTCCTGATCTCTACAGCAGTTGATTTTCATCTCTAGCTATGACATCCTTTTCTTTTTGCCACATTCAGGTACTTAAGTGAATATGTGAAATAATGACAGTTAACTTATCTTATTCTGCTGTGAAACATCAATGGAGACTGCCAGAATCTTCCAACTACTAGATGAAAGAAGAGAAATGAATGCATGGGCTGTAGTTGCAGTATCACAACTGCATGTGCATTGGGACTGAGCTTGCAAATTTCAAGAGATTTCCTTAATTTCATCTTGGTTCCATCATCCAACTACACATAAGGTTCAGTCTCACAGCATTGCTCCATCTTGTTATGCAGTTGAGAAACTGTAGCTGTCAAAAAAATAGGTTAAGGGTACAGTTTTTGTTTTACAGCACTGCATGGAAAAACAGTTGCTGCTCATAACAGCTCTGTGGTTGGTTGATTTAAAACAGGAAGACAGCTTTGAATAACACACAGACTGTTCACCAAGGAGGATATTCTGTCTTTAAGCCTCTCTGACTGGCTGTGTTTAATCGTGCTGAGCAGGCCAAATTAGGCTGCAATGTTTGTGTGTTGCAGAAATATTTAGAAATGGCTCTTCCTTCCTTCCTTCTATTGCACACTAGTTTTCTGAAATAAAACATGGAAACATGATGCTTAGATTTAAACACATTGTTTAATTACTAGTTTATATTAAAACAAAACAAAACAAACAAAACAGAACAATATATTTTTATAATCTCATATTTTGGGAAGGGACAATATTTATGAAATGATAGCTTTTCAAAAAATGAATGTGCCAAAGGAAAGGCACAAGAGACTACTACCCCAAAGCCTCAATGGCTGCCTCCCCCCACACCCTGCATTCTGTGGTCTTTGAATGCAAAAGACCAAATTTTGCTTCAGAATACACCCCTAAGTAACAATTTATTGTTATTTGAAGTAGTTTAAGTCATTAATACAATTTATGTCATTGACACTACTGATGCAATTTATTTTTTCATGATTATGCATTTACATCATTTGTATCAGTTTACATCAATTATCATAACTATGTAATTGTGCAGATGATGTAAATTACATCAATAATTAAATCCAGCTTCAACAGACATTTTAACAGATATCTCTCTTCCCCATTTGATCAATTAAACTAGAACTTTATTATTATAGAAGAAATAAGAAGCATATGATAGAAAGGGACATGGTGGCCATTTCTACTGCCTCAATTCACATTTTTGTATCCAAAAGGCAGAGCAAATGCAGTTAATGAATAAAACAACATTATTATGGAGGCAACCCCCAGTTCGTGGCCCAGTACTGGGTCGTGTCCTATTGAGAACAGGGCCTCATGCGGCAGGCGAGCATGAATAAAAAGCTCTATTTACACAAATGGCAGGTACATGCAAAAAACCATCCTCTCACCTCCCACACCACTGCTGCTGACGATCCACAGAGCTAGGAAGGTGTGTGTGTGTGTGTGTGTATACACACACACATATGGAAAAATAGGGTTCAAAACATGCTGGAATATTGTCTTTTACTCTCTTTCTGAAGTAATACCTCATATGGCAAAAAACTTGCAAATTTAGACATAAAATAGCCAAAGCTTCTCACATTCTAGTGAAAAATATTATAATAAGTACGGTACGTTTGGACTAAAATAAGTTCCTTTATAGATTGGACCCTGTATCTTTTAAATGCTAACAGCCATACTTTCTAGTTTCTTTTTGAGCTCCAAATACATTTTCCTTTTTTGCAATATTTTGTAACCAGTAGTGAGAATTACAAGTAGCTTTTATGTAAAATAAAATATTACAGTTTTTAAAATGAACACTTGCAAAGTTGGTGGTGCAAAAAAATTTTTTTTCTTCTCCAAATCTTTGTCTTTGTGTTTTCTATTTCAGGGTGGAAAGAAAGAAAACCTCACAAATATTTATCACTTGCAAAGAATGATCATAACACAAAGTATTTATCCAACAGTTCTAAGCTTGTAACAGTTCCAATAGTTTTCACATGTCTTCTTAAATTTCGCTATCTTTAGTTTCCTGTTGTTTTCAAAATTGTTTTTCTTTCTTCCTTGAAGGTATGTTCTTTAGAATCAAGATGTAGAATATCCAGGAAATTAAATTACAAAGTGTGCTGTTATTTTCTCACCCAAAATGGCAATGAACTTAATTCACTGTCAGTTAATAGTGAGTGTATCGCCAGTATATTAAGTTCTGCATAACTGCAGTGGCATAGGAGCCATTCACTGAAGCTTAATGCAGGCAAGAAAGTGTGTTAAATCAAATAATATGAATAATTCATGATACAATGTTTTATAATCTGAGAGATAAACAGAAAGAAAAAAGCAAACAAAATCCTAAATACAAAGAAGTTTCCTTTTCAGGATTTTTTGTAAAAAAAAGTTTGTCTCTATTGGTAGAGCAGATTATGGAATATATATTCAAGTCAGGAAAACAACACAACAACCCACCCCTGCTCCAAACTTTGCACAATGGTTATTTCCCCTGACAGAATTTCTCAGTGCCATAAAACAAAGTATCCTGGAAAGGCTTTGGTTGCTTGTAGTGTTTTTGAACTTTCTGCTGTCTTTTTATTGTTAAAATTGGCCTTCTTCAACTCTTTGCAACCAATTAGAAAAGCAAATGAATTATCCACTTTATCTTCCTGCCCAGAGAACTTTCCTGGGAAATGGTGGGTAGTTACTCAGTGTAATATAGCATGAGTTGGATTTGTTCTTTGTGGATGTCGAGGCTTTTCTCCTCAAATGCCCTTTTGCAGCATGAAAACAGTTGTAGTAAACAGATAAAGGAAGCATTTTGGTCTTATGTGAAGTTACATTGTTAGTTTTCTAACCGCTTCAGATGAGACTTTCCCCCTTCACTGTCTCAATTGCTTGGCCATTGCTCGTTTTCTACTGCTTTGAAACGGTGAGGGCAAACAGAGTTCATTATTCTGCTGTATTCCAGGCTGAAATAATTATAAGCCTAGGCCATCTGTGCCTGTCTTTTACAACACTTTCCTGAGGACAAATTAAGGGCACTTGCTTGAGGTCAAAACGCACTCCTGCTGTGATGTCCCCATCTTCCACTTGCAGGAAAAAGAAGAATATAACAAAGCATTTCAAAGGCCTTAACAAAATTATAATTGATTCTAAGCTACAGTTACAGGGTCTGTGGTCAATTTAACACATTTACATGCCCATAATCAAATATCACTAATACAAGATACTTTCATAGTGTGTGAGAGATAACTTTAAGTCATAACCAATATTGAATAAGCACATTGCTGACCACCCAGTGGTTATTTCACTGGCCTCCTCTTATGTCCATATGGAGAATCTTCAAATATAATCTTGCCCTTTCCAAAGTAGTTATGAAAATAAACAGAGCTTCTCTCCTCTTCTCTCATATCTACCTGTCCTGTGGTTTAGTTTTGAGTATAAAAAATTAAAGAATGACATTAGGGTGTGTGTGTGAAGGAAACATACCTTATTTAGTATAGCATCTACACTTTGGAACAGCACTTCTTGCCTGCATTCAAGCAATCTGTAAAAACTATACTCTTTCTCCAGTCTTGCACTCAGATATTTGGGCTGGACTCTTTTGAGGTCAACATGGAAGAAATTTATGCTGCTTTCTCTGATGACTGTTGTCTTTTTATGTAATGTTTTTTAATTTTGTGCAGCCTCTGCAAGTTGTTCTGGAGTTGGGTGGTCTGGTAATCAATAAATATACAGATTTATGGGATTTGTACAGCCAGTTGTTCATTTGCAATATTTTTTCTCTTTTCAGTCTTCTGTAGTTGTGTCCTAATCCATACATGCACACACAACAAGGAGTTTTAATATTGTATTAAGGCACTGTAAGCCCCTACTGTTATTCCCCTAACTCATTAGCAAGGCCAGGTCTTAATGAATCAGAATCCACATAGCCAAGGCACAAAGTCAGCAGGCAAATACAAAGTCCAAGTTTAAGGCAAAAGTTTGTAAATCCACACATGAAGTCCAGGATGCAAACACAAGTCCAAAGTTCCAACACAATATTCAAAGCCAAGATACAAGTCCAGAATCCGGTCATGAAATCCAAATCTCAAGCATGAGGTTGAGTAACAAGACACAGGTTTGGAAGCAGAAGTTCATGAAGTCAGAGCACATACATGGCAGGAAGTGAACACTTATCTCCAACAGCTTTGCTCCACATGTTGCACTAAACAGGCACTAGCTGGTACAACTCCTTAGAAAAGGATGAGGCTGCCTCCTCACAAATAGCCGTATTAACCTTTGTTGCACCTCCTTCCACAGGGGTCTATTTGATCTGGGATCCAGTCAGGGATCCACCACTTCCTTCTCACCTTTACTGACTGACTTTAGCTGTGCCTCTTCTCCATCCCATGCCTATGACAGGTTGTCTCTACTTCCTGGCTGCAGCCGCATTTCTCCTCTTGCTTCTTCAGCCAGGTGTTCATCTGGTTGCTCATTTGCTGGCCTCTCCTCCTCTTACCCATCCACTCTTGGCATGGAGTCTCCTGCGTCTTCCAAGTCTCCTATACAACCTGCTTCAAAGTCCCCAGAACTGGCTCTTTTTTGTCATCCAAACCAGCATCCAGGGAAGCCATTACTAACTAAGGAATGACACTTTAGGCCTCAAGATTTTGAACTTTCTTATCAGACATTTAAAAACAATTGTGAAAGTTGTAGTTGTAGCTCTCCTCTGCAACATGATTTGTTCCCATGTGGACTAGCAGGGAGAGATAATTGTCAGTGGATTTGATAACTTTGGAAGTTGTTCTGTCATGTGGATTTTTTTTTTTTGCCTCTGGCAGACAGAAACATGAATCAATGGATTTAGTTGACAGACATTTGTTCTGATGATTGTGGATGTGAATCACCAAGTACTGTGATACACTTTATTGTTTTCTTGCAGGGCAGAGTATATCCCCTTATGCCTTTTGAGGAGCTACCATCCTGTCTCTTGTTCTATTCTTCAATTCTATAGGGTCACATTTTTCTATTCCTCCAAGCTCAGAAACTGCTTCTTTTGCGAGGGTTTGAAAGATGGTTCTGAGTTCAGCTGTGAAGAATTGCTTTTTGTCAATTTAGTCCATGAGCTTTGATTATGTTTTCATGAGAGTGCTGTAGTTTATCTCTTCTTTGATCAGTGTCCCTGTCTCATCAGCTAAAGAATGGCATTTATTACTCCAGTTCTTTGACTGTTTCTTCAAGAACTTTTGCAAGCTTACACCTGATGCAAATATACTAAGGTTGTTCTCTGGCAGAGACAGAAACGTGCTTCTAGCATTGTACATTAGGTGTGCAAAATACTTCATTTTGTTTCCAGAGGCATTAGTGAGAAAATACTATTTTTCTTTCCTTTCTTCCTAAGCTCTCGGGATAGTTAAGGACATCATGGACTTAAACGTTCCAACTTGAATTCACCCATCAAACTCTTACTCTCATTTTTTTTTGGGCCATTGAGTCCAATCCTTCTTTACAGCTGCTTTATATTCCTCTTTTGGCCTCTGTGTAATCAGCAGGAAGATATTCCATATAATACTTATTGCCATTTAGTTCTTGCCTTTTCAAATAACTTGCTACTGAGGTCAATAGTTAAAGTTCATTGAATAGGTTTACACATCATACTAAATGCTTGTTTAGGTCAGGTTTATTGAATACATTGCAGTTTAATTTATACATTACTTTAAGTTAACATTGGTCTTTGAGGGTTTTTTTTGCCCTGGCAGGGCATTGTCAAACTCCTCGCCTGTGGGCTGGATGCATCACATGCTGGTCACGCCCATGCCCAGTTTAGTGAAAGAGAAAAAAGTCCCAATACGTCACATGGCACCACCATGATGATGTGAGTTTGACACCCCTGGTTTAGAGCTATACCTCAGCCTCACAATCTTTAACAAGTATTAATAGGATTTTTTAAATCAACCACAGGGAGAGTAGAGCACCCTATCATGTGTAATACTTAGGTTGCCATTTTACTTTAGTGACTAAATTGGACCATTTACCCATTTAAATTATTTTAAACAATTATTTTTCTAACACACATATTCATATTCTAACCACTGTGTAACTATGGGCATCTCTAGGCAGATTACGGAATGGCAAGTCATTGTATCTTTGGGCAAATAGTGTCATAATATACATAATATCATTATAGTTTCTACTGGATGTCTATCTAATTAACATTATTTGAAAAAGCAGATAAGGTACAAGTTAGTTATCAAGCTTACCTAGCCATTGAAAAAAAGAATGTGGGTATTAGTTCAGGAATCTGAAACAAATATTTTGGCATATTCTATTTCCCCAATCTTCATAGCAGAAATCAAACACAGTTTTTCCCTTTATGTTTCTATAGCAGGAGTAGCTTTCTGAATCATGAATGTTTTAATGTGTTTAAATGTTTAATATTAAAATATTTAACATTTTAGAAATAATGATTTTAATTTCATATTTTATATAAAAGAATGGTTATTTCACAAGTTTCTAAAATAGGAAAGATTGAATCATCCATTGGTTAAATGTAATAGAGCTAAACTTAAATTGTAATATCTGTGAAGTCTTATTAATGTAAGAGACTGGTAACCTAATTATTCAGAATCAATTATTCAATCCTTGTATCTGAATTTTAATATAAATTATTGAAGTACATAGCCCATAGATGTTAAACACAACTATTTCTTTCAAGAAGATAAAACCCTATCCCAAAATTTCCAAGAATGTAAAAATATGGCAACAGACTGTTTTGTAGATGTGCCCACTGTCCTAAAAACAGTGGCTATAATTCTAGCCGAATTCTAGAATGTGCAGTGGGCCTTTAATGAAGAAAAAATGGCCTTTTCATTCAGCCCTTTCCTGAACTATTCTAGTTACAATCTATGTTATTAACATTATAGTGTTTTATTACTTTTATAACAATGTTTCTCAAGCTGGACACTAGTACTAGACAACTTTAAGATGACTGGGATGGCTTTTCTGGCTGGGGAATTCTGGGAGTTGAAGTCCACCCATTGTAAAGTTGCCCAGTTGAAAAACATTGCTTTTTAAAATTAATGATTTTTTTTACATTTGTCTTATTAATTCAAAAAAGTTCTAATTCTAGTATGATGGATTCCTGTAATATAGGAAAAATAGTAATATTTGTTATTGAATGGCATATATCTCTTTGAAAGAAGCAAAAGTTTGGAGTGAAGGACCCTGTGTGAGACACATATTTCTCAAAAACAATGTATAAAAAGTAATTATTAAAACAGTAGGAACAGAGTTAATACTACTTTTAGTTAAGAAGATTGCTCAATTTCATTTATCCAAATACATTTTTCTCATTATTTTCTATCACTGTAAGTAGTAGTGGTAGGAGACAGACTGCTTGCTAAAAGAATGCAAACCAAGAACCAATGCTGAGTTACCAGTGGATGGCAATACTGAAATCCTAAAAGCTCTTTGCATTCTTTAGCATCTGTCTTTCAGTTCAGTTGGTGGAAAGAAGCTGTGTAAAAAAGGTTGCATTGCTAATGTTTCTGCAATAAAAGTATGCATTAATTACTTGCTCTGTGATTGAATTCTGAATGCCAAACAAGTTTCTCCAGTTAATATTCAGTGTCAAATTCAGGTTGTTTACAGTGATGATTGTGTTGACATGAGTACTGTGCATCTCTAGGCCAAAAAATCTAAATGGTGAACAAAAAAGTGATTTGTATGATGAAGAATAAAGTAGATGAGTTGTGACAGTAATCAAATAGTTTCACTATCTGCTATTAGTCCAGGTTTGGTGCCCTGTGACTTTCTCTTTTTCCTAAATCGAATTAATATCTTCATTGGCATTTGTTGGACTGTTATGACCTGATTGAAGAGACAAAATATAGAGTTCTTTGGTGAGGCCTTTAAGAAACTAGTCTGTCATTGGCAAAAGGGTATAATGAATATTAGTGATTATGTGGAGAAATACAGGTTATAAACAAACTCATTTCTAGTATTAAAATCTCTTCTTAAACTGAAGTTGGGCAGGAGACATAACTTTTCATTCATTCATCATACTTTGATAAGTCTTATCTGTTATTCAGACTGCTTATTTCTGTTTCTGAATAAAATAAGTCTAAGCAACAATAATCCTATGAACTCTTGTCCTGTCTCCAACAAGTCCTGAACCCATCCGTAACATAGTAGATGTTTCAAAAATAGAGAACAAGAGCAAACATGAAGAAAATGTTAGTAGTTGTCCATAAATTTAATGACATTACAAAGATAATCAATAAGCATGGCCCTTAATTTAATAAAAATGTCAATAAATGTAATTTCAGATGTTCTCAACATTGGCAATGAATTTTCCATGTTTCCTTTTTTCAAAACATGATTCAGAATCAAGTTGAGACAACAGAGTACCTTTAAATGTATAATTTGTGATTGCCTATGTTTTGTATTTCCAATAATAATTTCTGTTCAATCTTGTTTTGGTACATCTGCAGCAATATACAATGTTATATACTGGTATTGAACACCAACCAGTACAGCCCCACAAAGAAAATCTTATTATTATTTGTCAGAAATCTTTTCAGCTTATCAATCAATTAATGTCTGATGAGAAGATGTGGAAGAAGCTCCAGTCAAAATTGACAGTCATTCAAAACTACGGTAGTTTTTAAGAGATTAGGCAGTGTGATAGTGGAGAACTAGAAGAAATCAAGGTTCATGTTTAGTCTTAATCATGAAAAGTCATTGAATAACTGTAAGTGTCTCTTAGCCAGGTCTTCTGCGTCATGGGACTGTTGAAGACAATTCTTGTTAATATGATTGTTGTGGTGAAAAACTGAATGTGTGAGTGCTATGTTTGTCACTTTAAATTTCTGTAGGAAAAACAGGGTATAAATAACAAATAATGAATAAGTGTCATTATTGCAACAACTACATAATTATCCACAAGTGTTTAATACTGGGAAATATACAGGAAATTCTAATTTGTATGGACCTGATTGAAATACAAAGGATTAAGTCATAATTATGCAGACTGAACTCTGAAAAGCTTTCTGTCGTGCTGAATTTTTGCATTTAAAAATAATTTGTGTAGTACCTAAAAAAATTAGAGTACAATTAGAATTGCCCTTTTATTGCTAGCAAGCAAATGGCCTGAAAGAACCTGATGGTAACAAAGGAAATAAAAAAAGCAATGATAACTTCTGATTTCTAAGTAAAGAAATCTATTATGAATATGGAAACTTTATTTTGGGATCAGACAGACTTTGATAGAACTTTTGGAGTCTCCAACTATCTTATATGTGTAATTTTCTCAAGTGTTTATAGCTTGGTACCTGAGGACTGAAGAAGGCAATGTATTTGATAGAAGTAAGATGACCAATAGCAAAAGAAAAAAAAATGAAGCCATGGCATGCTGCTCTTGTCTAATGGGGTGGAGAATGTTCACCTTGCATTGTCAACAAAAGCTCCTGGATCTTAGAACATAAAATAAATTTAGCCAGGATCTGTGGAAGAATATATTTGTAAGTTCCATTCTAATGATCTGCATAGAAGCTGTATTACTCAACAGAATCCATTTTCTTATCATAGTTCATAAAATTTCATATATGCAACTCCTTTCTTTCCACCATGCAAAACAAAAGATTTAGCAGCAATGTTACATCAGCCTAATAATTTGGAGTAGAGGATGCTGAAGATAGAATTAGGTGAAAACAGATGATTCGCTGTGATGACCCCTAACGGGAACAGCCGAAAGAAGAAGAAGATGTATACACATATTTTAAAGTGCCCTTTATTAACCCTTGATGGATGGAGTACATAATTTAAAATCATTTAGTATAAAGTTATGTAGCAGTGACATCCAGGCAATTAATACATTACAGAAATTACAGTAATAATTTACTCTTGCACAAAATCATTTCTATATATTAATTTTATTGATTTATTGTATAGCTTTTATAATTTATATCATATACATTTTAAAAAGGACCTCAGAACTGGACAAAAGTTGGCAGCTGCAAAATCTTGCTAAAAGCAGCTTACAGATGAAGAGGCTGAATGCTTTCATCAGGGGATGGGATAATTGAGATGTCTAATGCTGCATATGACACAGTTTTTTTAATCATATCCCAAATTTTTGCCAGCCCATATTTTTAAAATCAGTGCTGTAGTTAACTTTTTGAAAAAGCAAAACAGTAAGTTCTTTGACAGTTTAGAACCTCTAAGCTCTTGGATGGAAACACCAGTACACAGCAATGTTTTAAGGTTTTCCATGCTCTGCTGAATATGTGAACATTCAAATTAGATATAGGGCTAATAAAATAGAATAAAGGTCAGACTCTTCATTTATAGGAAGAGTTCCATCTACACCCCAGATCTGGCCTAGAGGGGGCTTAGATCTGGCCCATGGGCTGCCCTGAAAACAGTGAAGGACTGGCTTGCAATGCCTCTGCAAGCAAAAACAGAGCTTGGGAGGGCCGTGGGCAGCCTCCTGAGTTCCATTTTCACTGGCAGAGGGTTGCAGGAGGCTGTTGCAGCTGAAAACTGAGCCCATTTTCACTGACAGAGCACTTGGGCCACTACAGTGCCCCCGACATGAGTGATGTTGAGTTGGCCACACCCACCCTGGCCATGCCCACCCTGGCCCCCCAAGGTCAAACACAACCTTGATGCGGCCCTCAATAAAATTGAGTTTGACACCCCTGATCTACACTGTATGGTTTTTTATATTCCATTTGACCTTCAGAGTTTCAAGGAACATGTGAAGTTCGCTTTCATTGACCCCATAAAGCTCTTTCATTGGATAGTATGATTAAGAAGAAATAGGTCCCATAGCCATCTGAGTTCCTTTCTTTACATTCCTAGGTAAATTTAAATGCCATAATCTGACACAGCATATTATTCCATAGTAGGGAAATATTCATTGTCAAACATACAATTTAACATTGGATCTTACAAGTAACATCCAACTATTTTTTAAGCTCGGCTGCTAGAGTCACTGAACAACACAATTACTGGGCAAAACTGAACACAAAATAAAGCATTCTTAAGCCCACTGATTTCAATGGCTCTAAACATGACTCAGTGTGAGATAGACTGTGAAATCATAATAATTGGAGATGGCAGACTTCTGAACAAAGAAGCACATGATAAGAATAAGAGATGGAAATCTGGAGAGATTTGTAAACTACAGGAAGCTGGAGGACAAAGGAAGATCATATCCAGATCCTAAATACCCAAAGAAAATAACCAGTTTTTAAAATCTAAGGCTAATAATGTTTCTAAATTATAAAGATATGTGCATTCTAAATTATTTTGCATATTCAATCACATTTTCTCATTGTGTTCTTTTTCATTGTTTATTTTATTGCTCTTATTATTTTATTTCTGTTTATATTCTTTTCATTTTCTTTCTTTTTATTATTGCAAACCACCTAGAATAGCCCCATGGTGAGCTAGGTAACAAATAAATTTAATAAGTAAATAAATACATGATACTAATTTATGAGGACTTATATTATCTATTTAAATTAAATCTGTAATATTGAAAGATATATATTATTTTAGAGTGTATATATTAAGTATAACTAATAGACATACAGTATAATGGGAGTACAACATCATCCAAAATCCAATTCAAATTTGTGATGAAAATTTGTGATTTGACATTTGAATGTTGAATTGAGGTGATCTAAAGATTATTGAGAGCCTGGTGGGTATAGTGATTTAAAATCTTAGGCTAAAAACTAGGAGCCAGTGAGTTCTAGTTTTGTTTTAGGCATAAAAACATTTTGGTTATTGGGTCAGGTAGCCTTTGGATAAAGACACTAGCAATCCACTTCAACAAATGTTGACAAGTAATATCTCCGGGAATAAGTCTAACTTGAAGGCACAAAGATCCACAACACAAAAGAGACCTTTATTTCTATAAAATGTGAAGAATTTCATCCAGTCTTCAGAACAAAAGAATTACATTCATTCAAAAGTTTGAAGAGGCAATTTGATATATGAAATTATGCATTTCTATTTTTCCCTTGTAGTGTGCATTCAAAACCAAAGTGTTGCTAATATACATGATATAATACAAGTGCATAATATTGAAGGTATTACATGTTTGTGTCTTTTTGAACTCTCATGCATAGATATAAAGCCTAAAGGCCAAAGTAGTCCTGAGGGATTTTAACAGCTGTAAAATGCATAAACTGTAGTTGCTTTTCTGCTGCACCATTTTAAAACCCTGTTGAGAAGACTATATTGCTTGATGAGTATCAATTTGATACCAAACCTCTATTATTTTACTATTTATGAAAATCGTAAATGGGTACGGTTATTATTTCTTTTATTTTTAAAATTAAAGATTTATGCAATCAATAATTGCATAAAATGGGGTTCATGATATCTGGTCAAACCTAGTTTCACTGACTATATATATATATATATATATAGTACTTTATAATATCTATTCCCCATAGTTTTAACTATGTAAACTAAGTTTCATAAATATATATATGAAAATCCAATTGCAATAACTTTACCTTTTGTTATTCACTTTATGAATTAGCCTGAATTTACTAGTTTTATTTGTGTCAACATATTTTTGAATACTATTAGCATAGTAATCAGACCACTTCTCGAGTTCCTGAATGATGTGTTAACTTCTGAAGTAAATAGACATGCAGTGTGAAAAGTGAGCTGTCATTTTGGAAGCGGATTCCTCATCTAAATTAAAAAAATAGTTCTAATTGAAAATTGCAATATTGGCAGGATTAGGAGAAAATAAAAGCACTTTTCTTTCAAGCAAATGTTCATAATTTTTAACAGTAGGGAGAAAACCTGAAGCAACATAAGAACAAAGTCATGCTGCTACATTTTGTAAATGTGTAATTTCAAAATGGCTTCTTGCTTTGCTGGGAAGAGCATTGTATACATTGACAAGGTTGTATAAATCAATGATAATGGAAGTGTACATGTGTATTGATTGCTTTGCTCACACCTATTCATGTGCCTATCATAATTTTGACCACATGGCATGGATGAATGCATATTACTATATTCTGCAGCAGTTTTATAAATAGCTAATAGCTAAATTATTGATTTTTATGTCAAAAATATTCTGAAAAAAGACAGTTCATAGACACATTTAAAGCTGCTTAAATCTAAGAAAGACAGGACCACTGTAATGCAATCTGTTTTAATTTATTGGATTAAAAATAATTCTAATCTTTCCTCTTTAAGGGTTAAAATTGAATCATGTCTATAGCTCATTTCTATAGTAACCACAAGACTGAGACTTTTTTAATGGGCACCTAATAATTAGAAAGTGCTAGAAGGTATAACAATATAATGAATCAAAACTGATAGACTTGTGGGTTTCCATAGAAACATGTATAATTATGATAATCGGTCCCTGGCGTACCCTCAAAATCGTATACATTCAGTTAAACGCAATAAACATTAGGCACTATTTAGTGAGCTGTGATGCAAATTAACAGTGTGAGATACAGGGAACCTATGAATAAAATTGCTCTACAGTTTATCTCAAACTAATTTCTCAGATTGCTTTAATAGGTATTCTGTGTAGATGGGAAAAGCAGAAAACTGTGTTTTGTTACTGGTAACAACAATAATATTTCAAAAAAGTGGGCTGAATTACGGTTAATTTACTTCAGCACATGATTACATGTAGGATCACAGATTGCCCACTGAGAAAATAACTTAGGGGGGTGTAAAAATATTTTTTAAAATGAATATATTTGTGTGTCTTCTTTTCAAACAAAAATATTTCTACTTCACAATAAAAGAAATGGTGAAGTTTTCTGCTCATGGGTTTATTTATTATTGCTTAATGAAATTACTGGCTTGGCCTACGGTTGTAGAACCAGTTCTACAGAATGGGAATACTATAACAATAAAAATAAAAAGGATCTTGTAGTATTTTATAGTATCTTTGTAGTGTAGTATAGTTGTTGTAGTATCTTGCACACCACACACACACAAACAAACAAACAAACAGACACACATCTAGAACTATTGGATCTGGACAACCAACAGAAAAGAGATATAGAAAACTTCTAGATTTTTACTCCCCAATTTGTTTTAGTATATAAAAATATACCAATATGTACCTTATTTATCTACTATCTACATAGGAATATATATTAAATCAAATAAATAATAATAGTAGTTTATTAAACTGCTATACCAGTCGAATCCCAATGACTCTGGGCAGCTCAAAACAAATAAAGAAATTACAATAAAATCAATTTAAAAAAAGATAGCAAATATGACAGACCACATTTGAATGAAGTGAAGGGTCTTATTCTCCCTTCCAAAGATACAGAGGTGAAATTCAGCAGATTCTCTAGAACTGGTAATGAATTTTCTAAGCAGTTTGGAGAACCAGTTGTTAGAAGATATCTCCTTTTGTTTTTTTCCACTTTACAGGGTTAATCCTGTAAGAAAGGAGGGAAAAAAACATCCTGGTGTTATTTCTAGCCTAATCTTTATTGCCCTGCTTACAGAAACTGCCTACCCAGTTACATGACCCCCCCATCCATGAGAACAGAACCGGTAGTAAAAAAATCTGAATTCACCACTGCTTATGTCTATAATAATAGTATCATCATCATCATCATCATCATCACCTTGGGTGCAATCCCAAAACAATTGGAGCATCACTTGAACACCTTAGGCATTGACAAATTTGCTATCAGTCCATTGCAGAAAGTGGTTTTACTTGGAACAGCTTCCATCCTGCGACAATATCTGTAATACAGTCAAACATCCAGATTTGTCTATTTCAGGTCCTTGGTAAGGACTCGATAGGTAGAAAAAAA